>JAPZVO010001651.1:0-15090 GCA_029962745.1 Echinometra lucunter | reverse complement strand
CAAAAAAAAATCAATTTTCACTTTTTTGCATATTTGGATAGTGTATGTCAGAATCTATCGAGTGACAGAATTTCATCGCCTAATTTCGTTTATTTTTAGAGAAATCCTAATTTTTATATTTTGGGGTGACCGGCGAATAGCACTTGCCGGTCTTACGAACCGGCGAATAGCCCCTTTACAATTGCTTTACACGCATTATCCCTTGTCAGCTTTTAAAGTTTGTTGACCCACATACGCGCATCCATACATGCGCGCAACCATATTTGGAAGGTGAACGGCGAATGGCACTGATCGGTCTTACAAACCGGCGAATAGGCGGCGAATAAGGTATGTTCTGACCGCGCGCATAAGCCTTTCGTTCTTACGAACCGGCGAATAAGTTTATAAGCTTATAATATGAGCTTTCTTTATATGTGTTGCTTAATACAAAGATGATATTAAAATACAGTAAGTAAACTCAAATAGTCTGCAAAATTGCTGGAAAACAACGATTATAAGCATATAAATTCACTGCTCAAAAAGGTGCAAAACTTTAAACGCATTTTTCTCTGAACTGTGTTTTTCCGCGAGGATGGGCTATTCGCCGGTTCGCAAGACCGACAACGATATTGTCTCAGTTTTAGTCATGCGCCGAGTAGTAGAACTAGAAGGGACCGGGAGTAATAACTTTACGTTAGAAGTGTTTGCGATAAAGTACCTTGACTTCCCCCCCCCCCCCCCCCCGGCCCGTTTTGTACGTAATTACGTGACTTGAAAGTGACTTGAAGCCAAGTCACAAGTCATTAGTGTCGCAAGTCAAGTCAAGTTGCAAGTCATTGGGGAATGTATCAAGTCAAGTCAAGTCAAGTCAAAATAGTGACTCGAGTCGCTACTCGAGTCCAAGTCGCATGACTCGAGTCAACAACTCTGATGTACAATTATCCAATAATGATGTACCCTTGATTTTTGATTAACTTTTATGGTCCAAACAATGATGATCCTGAGTTTTTTCTTGAAGTTTTTAGTAATTGCTGCGCCAGTTAATTACTTGTTAAATGTTACCAGGAATGACAACGCCATCTATGGTGAATTGTATACACAACTCTGTCTTGCAGCCTCTCTCTGCTATTCAATAATAAACTACGTTAACTCCACTACGTTTGCACCTCATTGTTTTTCCCGTAATTGCGTGGTGGCAGCGGTGGGATTGTTGCTACACCCTTTCGAGGCATCAGAGTATACACCCGTTGTGCTATGGGTATGCCTGGTTCTGAGACTGCCTTGGAGGAGTTGATGTGTCGGGTACTTGGTGATTTGTTGGTTGAGGGTGTTGTCGTTAAGCTTGCCGATGATATGTACTGTGGTGCAGACACCCCACAGGCGTTATTGCAGAATTGGTCTCGAGTATTACAGGCTCTAGCCTCCAATGGCCTCCACCTGTCTCCATCCAAGACTACCGTCTGTCCAAAGACTACCACAATTCTAGGTTGGGTCTGGTCTGAAGGAACCCTCAAGGCCAGCCCACACAGAGTAACAACATTGTCTTCTTGCTCACCTCCTTCTACTGTGAAAGGCATGCGATCTTTCATTGGTGCCTATAAGATGCTTTCCCGTGTGCTCCCTAATTGCGCATCCTACCTGAGCCCCCTTGATAGCTCTATCGCTGGGTTGAAATCACAGGACCCCATCACATGGACGGATGAGTTACATGATTCTTTCAAGAAAGCTCAGTCTGTCATCAGCTCATCACGAACTGTCACTCTGCCACGCTCGTCAGATCAGTTGTGGATAGTTACTGATGGTTCTGTCAAGAAACATGGTCTTGGCGCTACCTTGTATCTCACAAGGAATGAGAAACCCCTAGTCGCAGGCTTTTTTAGTGCTAAGCTCCGGGGTCGTCAAGTCACATGGCTCCCCTGTGAGGTAGAAGCTCTGTCTATTGCTGCTGCCACCAAACATTTCAGCCCGTACATTATCCAATCCCAACACTCTGTTTGCGTTCTTACAGATAGCAAGCCTTGTGTACAGGCGTACGAAAAGCTTTGCCGAGGAGAGTTCTCTGCTAGCCCCAGAGTTTCCACCTTTTTGTCCACAGTGAGCCGATACCAGGTCTCTGTACGTCATCTAGCAGGCTCGGCTAATGTCCCTTCTGATGCCAGCAGAAATGCTCCCCCATGCGATACTCCAAAGTGTCAGGTTTGCACCTTTATCTCCCAGATGGAAGACTCGGTTGTCCATCTCACTTCTGTAGAGGATGTTCTGTCAGGAAAGCGCCACCTTCCTTTCACCTCCCGCCATGCATGGAGTAAGATCCAGTCCGAATGCCCAGCCCTACGTCGCACTCATGCTCATCTTGGGCAGGGTACTCGTCCATCGAAAAGGCTGACAGATATTCGGGATGTTAAGCGCTATCTGCAGGTTGCTACCATTGCTACGGATGGTTTACTGGTTGTAAGACAGGTCCGTGCTTTCCTTCCACAGCGGGAGCGCATTATTGTTCCCCGTAAGGCTCTACAGGGAGTCCTTACTGCCCTTCATCTCCAACTGAGTCATCCTACACACCATCAGCTCAAACAGGTGGTTTCCCGGTATTTTTATGCCTTGGATCTTGATGCATCTATTCAACAGGTGACTGCAGGTTGCCACAGCTGTGTCTCCCTCCGGAACGTTCCACATTCTGCCACCCCCCAGTCCACGAGTGACCCCCCGAGCGTAGTAGGTGTGTCCTTTGCTGCAGATGTCATCAAGCGTGCGCGTCAGCTCATTTTTGTCCTTAGAGAGACTGTCACCTCATATACTGTGAGCACCTTGATATCGGATGAACGCAAGGAGACCCTCTGCAGTGCCCTCCTTCAGCTATGCACACCATTAAGGCCCCTTGATGGTCCCCTTGCTGTCGTGCGCACTGACCCCGCTCCAGGTTTTGTGGCCCTTCGGCATGATGAGTCCCTAAGCAGGCAGGGTATTGCAATCGAACTTGGCCAAGCCAAAAATGTCAACAAGAACCCTGTTGCTGAGCGAGCTGTACGTGAGCTCGAGGATGAGCTTCTTCGTGATGATCCCCTTGGTGGCCCAGTTACCCCCCTCGCTCTTGCTCTCGCCACTACACGCCTCAACAGTCGCCTCCGTGGTGTCGGACTTTCTGCCCGTGAACTATGGACCCAGCGTGATCAGTTCACCAGTGAACAGATTCCATTGCATGATATGGATATCATTACAGCTCAGCATGACAGACGACTGTCTAATTATGGGCCTAGCGTGCAGTCAAAGTCACCCATGCACCCATCTTCCAAGTCTGAGACTGTGATTCACGTTGGTGATCTCGTCTACCTGCGTTCCGAACGGTCAAAGTCTCATGCCAGACCTCGTTACCTTGTTTGTAGCGTGGAGGACGAGTGGTGCAACGTTCGCAAGTTTGTGGGCAGTCAACTTCGCTCTACCTCGTACCGTGTTCGACGTTCCGACTGCTTGAAAGTATCCCCGGAGTATCCCTCCTTCTGTCCTCAGCAACACAAGGCGCTTTCACACCTACCCGATCAGGAAAAGTACCCGTAAATTACGAGAACTTGTTAAGGCCCCAAAATTCCCGATAATAGTTCTGCGCTTTCACACCTACCCGAAGCCAGACCTTTTCGGGGTAAGTTCTCGAAGTTACGAGCATGCGCAGAACGATTTATTTTGCAGACGAGGCCCGCGCTTTTAAATTCGCTCAGCTAGCTCAGCTCTTGCTATGACAGCGCTAGCTATATAGTAAGCTCGATGCGATCATACGTCTCTACATATTGATGTACACTTGCAGTCTGATAATCTCTCTTTAGAACTTTCAGTTTATTTTTTTTTTATTTCGGGAGGTATCCTCTCAAATCCGAGGCTGGCAAGTCTTGCAGCCAGCATATCGTAGTCCTATTTCTTTGGCTGAAGGAGGCCACTGCCGTGTACACCTCCTCCTCCCTCCAAATCGCTATCAGCGATGATCAGATGATGATATACTACCGTATCGATATATCAGAATGAATCATAAATAAAAAACACGAAAGGGGAACAAAACTTCACAAAAACAACTCTCAAATCCAGACTGTGCGGGTACACATACGATAACGACGTCCAATACGTACACACAGTACAGTACACGGTTCGTGCGCCAGTGCTTGATGGAATAGAAGTTCTCGTAATTTGCTTTCACATTACAAAAATCCCCACGACCTTGGAGAAAGTACTCGTAATTTTGAGAAAGTACCTACTAATTTACGGGTATTTTCTTACGGGGATATTACGCGTAATTTGGTTTCACACTGGCAAAATACCTGGTATTTTCTGATCGGGGTAGAATACCCGATCTGAAAATACCAGGTATTTTTCCTGATCGGGTAGGTGTGAAAGCGCCTTCTGAGACCCTGAGAACGATGATGAGTATATTGACTGTCCGGCCAGCAATGTCCGTTTGCCTCTCTCTACACCAGTAGACGACTTTGGACCCATCCCAGCAGATGACCCTGCATACTCAGCAGATGCCTCTGATGTCCCCATCGTGCCCGATGTCCCCCCCCCCCCCCCTCCCCCTCCACGTCCCCCTGACATTCCCCAAGAACTGTCTACCCCCGAAGATGTTCATCCCCCCTTAGACCCTGCACGTTCTACTAGCTCTGGGCCCCCTCCTTCCCCCACACCCCCAAGTAGCAGACGTTATCCAGTACGTCGTCGTCATACCCCTCCATATTTACAACACTATGTCTGCGATTAAATCTACCCTCTTGTGGTTGTGTATTCCCCCCCCCCCCCCCCCACTCCCTGCTGCCGGACTTCCTCCCAACTTTTTTATTGCCTTTGCTATATATTATCTCACCTCAGCCTGATAGACTGTCAGTTGTAAGAGACTCAGATTATTTGCTGCCTTTATCTCTCCTTTGGATTGTTGTTACTCCTATATTGCCATTGTTTGTGCTTCTTTGTAATGTTTCATATTATCCTACATGTACATGTCTTTATGATTATATTGCTGATTATCGCTGTATTTCACTTGTGTGTCCCCTATCATGCTCCTGTCTGCATCTTAGATGCGTCCTTTCATCCGGGCATTGAATTATATTTTGGGATTAACATGTCACACAAAAATTCCCCTTTTACTGTGTCCATAAGGTGTTTCTTTTTTGTTTGGGTTTGGGTTGCCATTGTTCTCAACATTCCCGTGTATGTTTTTATCCGTTTATATTTTGGTGGGCCAGTCACATTATATAAAGCTGTGATTCAGTGCCTGTTTGTTTCCTTCTTTCGTTTTTTTCTGTATGTCAGCGATTGCAGGTCGTTTTCTTGCTGGATTATATGTTTGATAGTGTTTTTGTCATAATTTCAGGAGGATGAGTATAATGTTAAGAGTTTAATTTTTAAGCAAGTTATCATAGGTCTGTAGTTTGCCTTAGATGTCTGTGAAGGCTGTTTTTAAAATTTTCTAGCTGTTTTACTCCCTAGTCATTAGGGGTTGTTTAAGTGTTTATTTATTAGTGTGCTAAGTACAACGCTTAGTCAGTGAGGGCTATTTCTGTGTTTAGGTTTTTTTGTTTGTTTCCTGATATATATAATATTTTCACCTAGCATGATATTTTCTGTAATAACTAAATGTTGTTTATTCCTTTTCTTATACTTAAACACCTCATGAAAGTTTTGCCTATTTGTTTGATATACACCTATATGTAAAAAGGAAGAAAAGAAAGTGATTACGCCAGTTAATTACTTGTTAAATGTTACCAGGAATGACAACGCCATCTATGGTGAATTGTATACACAACTCTGTCTTGCAGCCTCTCTCTGCTATTCAATAATAAACTACGTTAACTCCACTACGTTTGCACCTCATTGTTTTTCCCGTAATTGCGCTGGACCAGTTTGATTATTCCTCAGTATTATGTGCTGGAGATTTTTAATTTAGTTTTGGGGCCTTTGGATTATCGGGGAAGCAAGGAGACGCATTCAAATGTAAAAGCAAGTAATATGCTACTTACTTTTATTGAGGAATTTAATTTATGTGACATTTGGCGTAATTCCATCAAAATCTGAAGCAATACTCCAGGCACCAAAAGAATCCTAAAGTTTTGTCTAGGCTTGATTTTATGCTTGTTTTAGAAAATTTCATTACAAATTGTTTACAATCTAAAATAATCCCAGGCATTCGTTCTGACCATCCTGCTATTACATTGAAATTTAAAGGAACTGAGCCAGTGCGAGGTAAATCTTTCTGGAAACTTAATTGTGAGTATTTAAACAGTGATTCAGGTCTTACTGAAGTTATTAAGCAAAAAATAGATGAATTTAAAGTCATTCATTTGAATTCTAATTGTAATCCCAAGATTTTATGGGATGCTCTAAAATGCACGATAACATGAACATCTTTAGAAAAAAAGTTGTTGAAGGGTATAGAAGAAATTGATAAGAAATTAAGTAATGATAATGAAGAACTTATTTCTGAAAAAGAGGTGCTAGTCCAAGCATTAAATGATATTTTAGAAGTGGAATCTAAAGGTCTTATTATTCCTTCCAGAATTAGGTGGGCTGAGGAAGGGGAAAATACTGATTCAAGGTATTTCTGTAATTTAGAGAAGAGAATGGGAGAAAAGAAGACTATATTTACATGAAAAGATGAGAATGAAAATATTTTTGTAAATCAACAGCAGATACTTGAACAAATTCACCCCTTTTATCAGAATTTATATAAAAGGGAATATGAAGATGCTCAGTCTATAACCACTGAAAACTTTCTAGATTCTTTATAGAAACCCCGAGCTTAAATGAAGATGACAAGTTTTCCTTGATAAACCAATTTCTGAACAAATATAATACTGTTCTTTCTATGAAGCACAACAAATCGCCTAGCTTTGACGGGTTGCCTGTGGAATTCTATATTGTATTTTGGAAGGACATTTCAGATATGCTTTTGAGTTTATTTGATTTTTCTCTGCAAAATGGTTTAATGTCCTCTTCCCAAAGAAATGGAGGGATTACTTTGATTCCTAAAAAAGACAAAGATAATTATTATTTGAAAAACTATATACCCATTTTTAGCCCAAACTATTGCAAACCGGCTTAGAAGATGTCTGGTATATTTAATTCACTCAGATCAGTCTGGTTTTTTAAAAGGAAGAAATATTGCTTTTGATAGTGTTTCTCACAAATTTCTCCTCTGTGTTCTTAAAAAAAATTAATTTAGTAATAACTTTATTAATTGGATTAAAGATTTTTACTCAAAACGAAAAAGTTATATAATGAATTATGGGAATTTGACCAAACCTATCGATATGCAAATAGGTATTTTCCAAGGGTGTCCCATATCCCCTTATTTATTTTTATTAGTAATCAAAATATGGCCCTTGCCATTAGACAAAACTCTAATATTAAAGGAATACCTGTTGAAAATAATGAGTTAGAAATTTCCTGATTAGCTGATGACTCAACTTGTTTTTATTGATGGCTCAGAGAATTCATTCGATCTCTGTTTGATACTGATTTCTTTTCTGAGAGTTCTGGTTGTAAGCTTAATATTTCCAAATAAGATGCAATATGGATTGGCTCAAAAGAGGGTTCCACGTCTCACCCGTTTTCTGAGAAAGGTTTGAAATGGAACAAAATCACTTTTAAAACACTGGGCATTCATTGTCTTTGAATACAAAAACAGATGTATCATCTTAACCTTAAAATAAAACTCGAATCGATTAAAAGCACCTTAAATTGAGATTTCCATGATGCTGATCAAGACAACTGGGGGGGGGGGGGGAATCCATGCCAATAATTTTAAATCCACCATCATTACACGTATTTGTTCATTTTATTTCAAATTATTTCATAGAGCAATAGCTTTAAATGAGTTTTTGTACAAAATAGAAAGGAAAGATTCCCCCAAACTGCATGAACTGTGCCTTTTGTAATACTGACCCAGAAAGACCCAGAAACCCCCAGAAACTTATATCCATTTGTTTGTTGAGTGTCCTATTGTCAAGCCTGTCTGCGAAGAGACTGTTAAGGTTATTGTAAATAAGACAAAGCAAGTTCTGAACCCTACAGTGTTTGATAAAAATGTTTGGCTTTGATAATGATGAATTTCTTACGTTTTTATTTGGCCATGCGTTTTAAACTGGGCCATGCAGCAAATAGGTGGATTTGTTACATCTGCGCAACAGTTTTGCACCTATTTTTGTAATTTTCTCAATAAGTACTTCACCTATCTAGCCAAATTTGGTATTAAATCAAGCTATTAGAAAGGTCATCATGTTCCATGCAATGATTTGTTCCAATATCCATTTACATTGTACTAATATTAACCTGTGATTAACTGTGTGGGGTGGAGGATGATCAGGAGGAGGATGATCAGGAGAAATCACTAAATATCATTAAGACAAGTTGTATTCTTCATTAACAGTATTTATTATGGCTTCTTTCAATCAAAAACTTTAGAACAACACTATCAACTTTGCCTTTATTTACAAATCAATAATCCTTGTAATTTTAGGCCTAATTAATTATTCATAATTAACGGAGTTAACAAGGTGGCTCATGTGTTTTTATCTTCATTACCCCTAATGTATGCCATTTATGTTGATTTCTTAATTGTTTTTGAAAGATTATCTGAAACTCATCGATCTAGTGTGATTTTGAAACAGCTAATGGAGAAACTACCTACTAATTAACCTAATTAGTTGGAACAAAGGGATGAGAAATACCCTTTTACATGACAGACCTGCGATGTGATGAGTTGGGGTTCTTTTTGAAACCTTTACCATGGTATGCAGTGTTCTTTTGGAGCTGCATGTATATCTGGACAAGTTTTTGATATTGCATTGTTAGTCAATTATTAATTACTTTATTACATCAACTTGTAGTCTTTGTATACAATGAATTCTGTACTCCAAACAAAGTGCACTGTCCAGTAGAGAATATCTAGATTTTGTTGTAAATTACATCTGGTAGAGAGGTACTAGCTACAGCTGTAAAAGAAAGAGGAAGTTGGGGGTAATGACCTGATATTATTTCTATTTGTACTAGATAATGTGGTAATTCATCATTTGGTTCAATTAAGACATTTTTAAGGAGGATACATAAAGGTTCATTACTGATACTCTCAAATATGTTGAAAATATTGGTGCATAAAAATGATTCATAAAAAGGCTTGCACAAAACTGATTTTATTTGATTGAACCCCATGATGTTATATATGCATAGAAAGGTCTAACTGAGAAGAATTCAAAATGCAAGAATTAGCTGTGTAGGGTACATCAAACTCTTTTCTCACTTCATCAAACTTCTGAAATATTTTATATCAATTTTTTATATTTCAGGTTACATAACTCTTTAGCATTACACCCTGTGCTCTTTATGAATGCTTTTTTGGAATCCTCAGTCAATTCCTTTCAATAAAATGTATACTTTTGTATACTTTAGTTAAAGTGTCTGGAAATATTGGGCATTTGAGTGAAAAGGTGCATAATTTCTTTGCAAAAACACGTGTAACACAAAACTGGCCCAGTTCAAAACGCGTGGCCATTTCTTTTACTTAAATGTCATATTCATATATGCAAATTTCAAAATAAAGTGCCATCCTTTGAAGGTTACAAAGCATACACTGTTAGTAATAAGGAGCTGGAATATATTATTGCTAAAAAGAATAATAAGTTAGCCCCTCACTTTAAGAAATGGAAGTTTAAATTGTGATCATTCAAAGTACTATGTTTTTTGTTGTTGTTTTAAATTATTTATTTTCACTGTAATAACGCCCAGTTATATTTTGTTACATTGTGTATGATTTACTCTGGAGGTGTCGTGGTCTAGTGGATATGTCACCGGACTGTAGATCTCGTGGTCCGAGTTCAAATCCCGGCGCGGCACTAATGTCCTTTGGCAAGATATGAATCTACATTTGCCACTCTCCACCCAGGTGTTAAGTGGGTACCCGGTAGGATGCGAAAGTCATTGTGATTTGTTTAGCATTGTGCGCGCCTGCAAAAGGCGCCTGGCTGGAATGCTCCCTAGGGAGTGGAGAAGGTGCATGCATTGTATGCGGGCAAGCCTGAATCCGATGACCGGGGTAATAATATTTCTGTAAAGCGCTTAGAGACTCTCTTGGAGATGTATTAGGCGCTATATAAATCCAGAATATTATTATTAAACTGAAGTTGTGGAATTCAAGATGACTGCCCACATAATTACGAAGTGACTATTTTTCTATTGCTATATAGGTTGTACCATGTTGTCCTATTCCAAGTTGTGTGCTCATGTACAGCTCAATGTTATTATGCTCACTGTATATTATTGTTTTGTACATCTACAGCAGCCTGTTTTGACCATTTTTGTCCGTAAATAGGGTGGGTTTCCACAGTGTCCGGCTGGTCCCTCGTGCGCCTGCTGTCCGGGTGATTTCTATTTTTTTTTTTTTTTTCTTCCTTCGTCTGGCTCGCCTGGATCAGGGGCGCTGTCTGCTATCTTTTCGGTACAAAATTCTTTGATCAGGCCTCAAATTCTTTTTCACTTCTTTCTCTGACAGAGAGTTATGGTTTGATAGCTTATTTTTCCATGTTAAAAAAGTTGAATACACGAGCTGCTTTGTAAAGATAAGTAAAAGAAAATAAAATTTCTCTGTCAAAATGGGTAGGCTGCATTTAACTATATCCATGGCCACATTTATCTTCTTTTTTTTTTTATTTATGTTTGATTTTGTCTATAATTGTCCTAATCATTCATAATTGTTTGTATATATCATGATTTTGTTGATTCAATAAAACATATTTTTAAAAAAAATAGTAGCATGTAAAATGCTAGTCTTTATATGCAGCCCCCCTTTTTGTAGAACCACCAGGCAGGAAAAGTATGAAATTAATCAGCTGTATATATAAGAAATAGTTTCATTCTTGTTACAACATAAAACGGCAAGTGAAATTGATTTCCAGTTTTAGTGGGGGGGGGGGGGGAGGCTATGTAATTTCGTGTGCAGTTCATGTTAATTTTTGGCAACCTCCATAAATGTATTTTACTTGATCCCGCGAATCCGAAAAACGATGTTGCTATTTTTCTCGGATGACCTTAGGTGACCTTAACCCAAGGTCAGAGGTCAAAGGTCATTATCTTGATCATACTTCACTTAAAGTATATTGACCTTAATATCAAAATGTAGCAAATTTTATAACAAAAATATTATATAATGTTCATTTTGCCGTTAAACTACTCAAATTTTCGAAAATTGCAAATTTATGCAAAAGACTTTAAAAATATGTATGCATGTGCAATAGATAATGTACACAAAATACGCATGAAGCGTTTTAAAATTATGTATATTTCTTTTTATTCTACCATGTGAACCTTCAAACAAAAGACAGCTTTCCTGTTACAGTGAAGAAATGAATACTTCTTAGGGTCGTTATAACATCCCCCGATGTCGGGGGGGGGGGAGGTGGTCAAAAAAGGGGGAGGGGAGAAAAGGGCAACTGTGACCATAGGCGGATCCAGGGGGGCCGAAGCGGCCGCGCCCCTCCCCCCCCCCCCCCACTGGCGGAGCAAAAGAGAGAGAGAGAGAGAGAGAGAGAGAGAGAGAAAAGAAAAGAAAAGAAAAGAAAAGAAAAGAAAAGAAGAAAGAAAAAAACAAAAAGCACAAATAAATAAATAAATAAATAAACAAATAAATAAATAAATAAATAAATACATAGCATGTAACTTTAACTCGTGAAACTCATGATTACCAGGCCCGTAACTGGGGGGGGGGGGGGGGTGTTCGCTTGAACAAAACAAAAACAGGTCGGGCTATGGCAAAATTTCCGCTTGCACTTCACACTCGCATGCTTTTATTTTGAGAGTTATATGAAAGAATTACAAAGAAGTATACGGGTATTTCATTTTATGGGGATTTTTCTGCTCGCGCTTCGCGCTCGCATTTATTAGGGGGAGGTTAATTAGGTTATCATCAGTTTAAGAAGGAGTTCAAGAATAAATGAGAGGCAGAATTGCTCTGCCTTCAGGTTATTATAAACCAAAATACTGACCTAAGTGTATTTTGACGATAAAACATGAAAAAAGGTGTTTATTTTTCCTCGCTCGCTGCGTTCGCTCGTATAATATTCAGATACGGGATCGTTTGGAATAACAAAAGAATTGGGCGAGCGAGGTGACCAAATTTAGATACCTTTCGGCCCATCGTGTATCTTAATGAAGAATAATCACCTCAACCAGAAAAGGAGTATATATTTTTTCCTCGCTCGCTTCGCTCGCTCGTGTAATATTTAGACACAGGATGGTTTTTGAAAGCGAATGAATTCGGCAAGCGAGTTGACAAAAATAATTCAGGTATCTAATAGGCCCATCGTATATTTTGATGAAGAATTATCACTTTTACCATATTTTTCCCCCACTTGCAAGCGAGGTGACTGAATAGGCTATGATTTAGATATCTTATTGGTCCAAATGTATTTTGATGACGAAATAACATGAAAAAGAGTGCATATTATTTTCTCGCTCGTATAATATTTAGACACAGGATGTTTGGGGAAAGCAAATGAATTCTGCAAGCGAAGTGACCAAATTTATGATTAAGATGTCGTATTGGCCCATCTGGTATTTTGATGAAGAATCATCACTTCTAAAACGAAAAGGATATTCATTTCCTTGCTCGCTGCGCTCGCTCATACACATGTAAAAATCACCAAATCTGGTTGAAATTGAATGAAAATGTGTAGGAGAGACAAAGGAAAATGTGATAAAGGCACACAATTGAAAGTGCCCCATGGGCTTTATACCGTTTTAGTAGTAGACGTTGGTCGTCGGTAATCGATGGCAATGTTTGTCGGTAATCATTGGCCTCTACACCTGCCCCCCCCCCCATTGAAAAAGATCTAGCGACGCCCCTGGGAAGGGCAACCAAAACATATATTGACTAAACTTAATAATGATCCCATTTTTAAACATTGTTGATGCCCCTGATTCACGGAACTATAACGGTAAAGTTTCCAATGTTCTTCCTCCCTTCCCCTGGCGGGCATGCTGACAATGTTGATCGACGCCCCTGGTGTAGTCGTTTGTTTTTCAGAAAACTTCGTTCGACCCCATCAAATAAAATTCTTTACTTTTTCAGATGCATGGCCGCCAACGTCAGACTCTGGTAAGGCATATAAAGAAGAAGAAGATATTTGTCTTCATAAGTTATAAAATCAGTATTGTGTGTACCGTAGAATGCACGATTTTCTTCATTTGGGATCTCAAAAATTTTCAGCTCGCGATTCGCGCTCGCATTATCCATTATTTCCTTTTTGCTCAGGAAAAGAGTTTTTTTTTTTAAATCCTTAATTAAAGATAACTATTTCAATATATAGGCGCATATACCCTGTGGGGGGGGGGGGGGGGGGGGGACCCACAAAATAATCTTATTTATTACGCCACTGAGCGCAGCCTTAAACCAGTGGGTAAAAACATCAACAGAAAGGACTTTGAAGTCAAGAAACATTATCATTATGTACTTTGGCGTAAAATTTAATGAGTGAGAACATGACTTTGTAAACAGGGTAAGATTTAGGGCTTTGACCCCATGATAACACTGAGGTCTCTTTCCATTGTCTTCTACAATCCAAGTTTGGTTACAAATGGACATGTGGTTCAAAAGTTACTAATCCCAGTAGAAAATCGCAGGAAAATTGTAACTTTTTACCTCATTTCAATTTCAACCTACATGCGTGACCTGTGACCTCAAATAACATCAAGATCCTCATAAGGCACCATCATTCAAATTAGATTACAAATGGCCTTATGTTTCAAAAGTCCAAACCCCAGTAGAAACTTGCATTTGTTAAAAAGGAGCCCATAAGGAAAAAAAAACGCAATGGGATTTTCTAGCATGTCATAGTTGCCCTTTTTCCCCTCCCCACATCGGGGGATGTTATAACGACCCTAAGAAGTATTCATTTCTTTACTGTACTAGGATAGCTGTCTTTTGTTTGAAGGTTCACATGGCAGAATAAAAAAATGTATACATAATTTCAAAACGCTTCATGATTTTGTGTACATTATCTATTGCATATGTACACATGTATATTTTCAAGTCATTTGCATAATTTTGCATTTTTTGAATATTTGAGCAGTTTTACGGCAAAATGAACACCATATGATGTGTTTGTTGTAAATATTTGCTACATTTTGATACCAAGGTCAATATACCTTTGACCTTTGACCTTGGGTTAAGATCACCTAAGGTCATCTGAAAAAAAATGGCAACATCGTTTTTCCGATTCGCGGGATCAAGTAGAATACATTTATGGAGTGTTGCCAAAATTTTATTACATAGCCCCCCCCCCCCCCACTCCAACAAGCTAGTCTTTGTGGAAAAATTACCACAGTACAATCAGGGTGTGAATTACCGTGTAGTTTGATGTAAAAATTATGCTCAAATTACCGTGTTTGTACCATGGGTACCATTGGGTACCACGATATTTATACAAAGGAGGAAGCAAAGCGATCGAACGTTACATTTTTATCTTCAATTTCAGCCTCTAAACACAATAACTTCTAATACAACATCACTAGGAAAATCCGCAAAGGAGCTCAGCAAAAAAGTGTTTGTTTATTGATCTTTGAAGGTGAAGGGTTTGCATGGTGGTACGGATGACAACGTGGATGAGGTTTACGGTTCACCATGTGGTCAGTACTGCTAAGTCCTGAATTGGACTGTTTAGTTGGAGGAAAAGTGGAAAAAGTTGGGGAAGGAGAAATGGAGAGGGGAGATAGAGAATAAAAGAGAGAGAGAGAGAGAGAGAGAGAGAGAGAGAGAGAGAGAGAGACTGAGTGAAGTCTTTAAAAGGACTGTAAACCAGATGAGAAGGCAATGTTCGAGAGAAGGCTCGACGTTCCCGGACAGTGACTGTTCGTCATCACATTAAGTAATAGGGGTATTATAATATCCAAGTCCTTTGGATATCATAATCCTAGAGGCATTATAATCTCCCAGTCCTTTGGTAGCGCATAGAGACGTTATATCATTATTATCATTATTATTATTACTATTATTATTATTATTATTATTATTATTATTATTATTATTATTATTATTATTATTATTATTATTATTATTATTATTATTATTATTATTATTATTATTAT
>JAPZVO010001650.1:0-15096 GCA_029962745.1 Echinometra lucunter | reverse complement strand
CTCAACCAATCGGATGCAAAGATTTTCAGTAGCTTATAACAGTTATTGCAACTTGTTATTGATAACAAGTTTTTATGAATCGGGGTCCTGATTGGTCTGATTTTTAAGGTGAGCATCAAGTGAAGAGTGAGACTAGAGCGAGAGAACGGGGAGGGACCCGAGGGGGGGGGGGGGGGAGGCATCTTGCTACTTCGTGTAATCCCTTTTTTTTTTGGGGGGGGGGGGTAGTCGTAGAAACCATTAGCCTGGATACGCGTGACACCTGTATCAAGTCTATGGAATATAAGAATTCAGTAATTCAACGGGTTAAGAATGTTTTGTCACAACGATGTGGAACTGTACTGATAATCGTCATACAAAAATTAATTTTTTCATTCTTTTTCTTTTCAACATTTCAACTTTATATAAAAAATGAGTATATTTCGGACTGGTGTATGATTCTGGGTTGTTTTTTTTAATCATTATAGGTCAATATTAATTTTTAGAATAAATCTTTCTTCTTCTTATTCTTCTTCTTCTTCTCCTCCTCCTCCTCCTCCTCCTCCCCTTCCTTCTCCTTTGTCGTCGTCTTCTTCTTCTTCTTCTTCTTCTTCTTCTTCTTCTATTTCTCATTCTGCTCTCACTTCTTCAAAAATGAATGATATACTGTAATATGTTATTCCTAATTCTGTTTCCTCCCTCTTGTTACGTGTAGTGGAGTTTACATAGACTTAGAATTCTAGAATTATAATTTGGTTATTATTTTTTAAAATTAATTTTGATTATCGTTATTACTTCTTTTGCTCGCAACATAGGTGGAGAGCCTCCTTGGTAGTGTAGGAGGTCTGCTAGGTCTCTATCTCGGAATATCCTTCATGTCCATTGGGGAGATCGTTGTCCTCCTCTTTGGCTTCCTCAAAATCTTTGGCGGGAATATCCTGTGCTCGTCGTGCAGATCGAAAAGGAAAGCAGACGACGATAGGCCGAGATCGAAATTTACCCAGACGTCCCCCGACATGGACGATTACGGTGCAGGAACCCGTCGACCACCGTGGTATCGCTGTTTGGTGGCGTTAGCGACATTGTTCGTGTTTTCATCTATGGTGGCCGTCGTCGCTCTCGTTGTGTTGTTCGAGCTGGGAGTAATAAGTATCAATTTGTGATAATCACTATTGTAGCAAAAGAATGTCATGAAATATGTTAATAATCATAATGATTATGCTTATGATGATGATGATTGTAACAGTGAAAATGATATCTCAAGAACTGTTAGAGGTGTGAACTTGAAACTTGGTCCAAGGATGTATCACCATAGGGAGACGATCTGATCAGATTTATTTTGGTACATTGGTAAAAGGCCAGAAGTAGCAGAGGGCAATAAAAAATACAGGTGTTAGCATCGCTGACGCGAAATACTTTTATGTTTATTCGAAAAATAGTTACCCATAAGTTTTTGCATCGATTCTTTAATGTTAAATTCTAGAATAAGACATTTTGAAAATATCTTTAGCCGCTATGCTTATCTTAGATATTAGTCACTAATATTGTATTACTGGATGAAAATTGGGTTACCTGGTAAGCGAATGATATTCAAGTCTTTCCCACTTCGTAAACAATCTGAATCATAATCGATTTAAATCGGAGAAAAAAATCCGAAAGTACAAGAGATTGGACAAAAGCTATAAGCAGATAAGAATTTGCTTAGTTTGTTATACTGTAAACGTAGGAAGAGTGACATCTGTTCGTGCATTTTTATAAAAATCTATTTATTCACATCGATTTCAATAAACTTACAAAAACTCATCGGTAGCATCATGTATCGTAATCTTTCCATATTGCCAATGTGCACGCGTGCTTGTGGGTGTGTGTTTGTATGTGTATCAATTTTATAAACCTGTGTCTTCTTATAGGACTGTTGGGACGACAATGTATTTTAGAAGATGAGTGACATTAACATATTCGGAGGAGGGTGGGGGAGGTCAATGTGCCCCTGCTGTCGGAAGTCAGATCAGGGAAATATTACAGCCATTATGTCAGGTACACATTTAAAGTCTTACAGAAAGGCAGGTAACTCTACAAATGCTTAAACGAAAGTCCTTAAAAAGTTGTTTCCCTGCAAACTGACAACAGCTAAGAATGCACCATCGAATAAGTCGATAGTTGGAACGAGGAAACAAATTCAGTTATCCTAGATTTCAATATAAAAAGATATGCTTGAATTTAAAAAAAAATTGTAAAACTTTTTGAAATTGGAATCTCCATACTTTAAGGAAAATATTTCTGCAGTACACTGAAGAAATGCAAGGGGACTGGCCGGATGTATCCCCAAAGCAAACAAACAAATGATAACAATAACACACACAATAATGATGATGATGATGATGATGATGATAATAATAATAATAATAATAATGATAATAATAATAATAATAATAATAATAATAATGATGATAATAATAATAATAATAATAATAATAATAATAATAATAATAATAATAATAATAATGATGATAATAATAATGATAATAATAATAAAGATAACAGCTTCAAATCCTGTTACAGGATGTATTTCACCCACAGATGCAGGCATAACAATGACTGTGAAATCGTTTCTCATAATTGTTTTTTTTCTCTCTCTCTCATCGTTTTCCCTCTACCTTTTTCCTTTTATCGCTCAACATGGGGGCATGGAATGCGCCTTCTGGGAAAAGTCTATTCAATTTCAATTATATCTTATATACGTAAGGAATATATCTACCGTTACGTGAGGGGAAGTTAACAGAGAAGCTTGTATATGACGAGTCATTATTCACAATCTTATTTTATTCGGAAAACAGTAAAACAAAATGCTTACGCCATGTCTTAAAGGCAAATATCGCAAACAACATAAAGGGTACTTCACGTGAAAGGAATAACAAGCAATTTCGTCTAAGAAATTAAATATTATTATCATTGATTTCAAAGTTATATTTCTGTACCCACGATTGTAACCTCTATTGGGACTGCAATACTTTTCTTACAAAATGTGTGACATTGGAATACATGTATAATATGCAGTATTGTGTGCAGAAGATGTTCGTTATTCAAAGCAAACTCTTATAAAAGGGCGTCCTCTTGAAGGTAACGAACAATTATGATTTAATATTATGTTTGATCCACTAAATGTGAATATAGAACGACATACCAGAGGCAGTCTGCAGGCACAGACGCTATTTTAACACTTAAAACAAAATTCTATTATGTCTTGAGTCTGGTCTAACTTTTCCGCGGTCTCCGACTGAGTCAAGAGTTACATGTACTGACCTATCATGCCTATATGGAGAGCAGTCTCTATCATGGTCTCAAAATTCAGATCCTCTGCTAGCAAGTGTTTGGTTCTGACTGACAAGGGTGTGTGCTGGTAAACTACCTTACGGTCGATGGGAATACCCAGTACGTAAAATAAAACTCACCCACGATTGATAAAGTGCACTTGGTTGTGAACCCTGAACAACTGCGTGATATTTCGGCAAGTTCGTGGACATGATCTTCATGCAAGTTTGGTTTTCTTCGTCAAATTTTAACGTACTGGTAAGTGAAGTTAAAATCATTTATATAAATTCGAAGTACATAAGTTAATAGAAAAACACCCCTCCATATAATTGCATTAATTTGAGGTTTCATTTATCCGAAAGTTCAGTACGAAATTGGCCTGCTGATTTGAAGTCCTATATATTAATGGTAATTCAGTCTGAGTCACGGTTTAGATATTACATGTATTTGAAATATTTGTACCGCATTTCACTTATACATGTGAAATAAAGGTACCCTCTCTCTCTCTCTCTCTCCCCCCCCCCTCTCTCTCTCCCTCTCTCTCTCTCTCTCTCTCTGTCTGTCTTGTATGTGCTATGTGCAAATTATGTTACCCTGCTCCTTTAGGAACTTCTGCTTGTATTTAGAAACCTTGGTCCACCGTTATGATCCGATTTTCTTCTCCATATGCTTATAGAGCTAGAGTGGATGAGTACATCACGCATCTCTGTGTAAAACTATACTATATCTTCTTTAATTTACAGTTTAAGAAATTTTGGCTTTAACCTTGAAGACACACTCCCTCTGATTTCAAGACAAAACAACGAACACACTTCCAGCATTCTTTTGTTAAGTCGGATAACTGAGAAATCACTACGGATAAATATTCTGTCAAATTAAGAGCAAATTCATTTGATAATATTCGTCTTATCATTTGCTTCAAGAGCCCGAACAAAGGATGCCAGTTGACCAGAAAAGGGTTTATAAAGAACGTTTTTCCGTAATGTGAGGGGTCACAAACGGTCACACGAATCCGGGAGAACTCGGCACTTTGGAAACTCGGCCCCTAACCCTATGTTTTGGGGCGGGGCCGAGTTGTCCAAAGTGCCGAGTTGACTGGCACCCGGTCACACTTACCAACCTCTCATTATAGTAGATATCGTTGGTCATTCCCCTCAGTTTTCAGAAATGTATGGCAGTCTTCCCTTTTGACTGCATACAGGACTACAGCAGGGGCAGGATAAATATAAATGAAATTGACTAGTAAATGTAAAACTTCGGAATTAATACGTAGTTCATGTGATTAGAAATTTATGACAACTGCGGATATATCATACTGTAAGCCTCAAGGTCGTACACACATGGGGGAGGGGGTAGGGGCAGGGGCCAGTTGCCCCCCCCCCCTCCGAAATTAAAAAAGAAAATCCTACTTTATGGATAGAAAATTTCCGAAAATTTCACCGAAAGTGTGCACCAGATCATTCAATTTCAGTTCTAAAAATGCATAAGCTCCCGCACGGTCGATTCGCTCCCGTTCCCTCAAATATTGAACTTATTCTTGCCCCATCCCCCACCCCCCCCCCCCCCCCCCCCGGAAAAAAAATCCGGCGTACTGCTTGGTAAGCCCTACCTGAATCATTAATTTGGATGATTCAGGATCGACGCCTTAGAAGCTGATTTCAAAATTCAAATTCATAGCTTAAAGATCACAACTCTTATCAAGATTTCTTACAGGAAGCCAAGATCTTCACATAATTTACTAACCGGTATGTTTCCCGATCTTTTTAATTGCATCTCGTGCCCTTCTAGATATCTTAAGATGGAAGGTGATTTCAAGAATGTCAGTGCCCAAAGCCTGGAGTGTCCTGTGTGTCTCAATATCTTCAGCGAACCCAAGCTCCTGTCTTGTGCTCATACCTTCTGTGAGGTGTGTTTAGAACGTCTCATGGAATGTCATGAAGGCCAGAAGATAGTGTGTCCAGTTTGCAGAGAGCCAACACAAGTTGCAGAAGTAAGTCAGTTACAGACCAATCTAGCTCTAAAGTCCCTTGCGGAGGACGTTAAGAACCAACATCAATGCTGCACTCGCTGTAAGTCAAAGGAGAAACCGCAAGCTGTTGTCTACTGTCAAGAGTGTGGCAAGTATCTTTGTACCACTTGTCATACCATACACTCCCAGTGGGAAGAAGATCATGAGGTGTTGGCGATAAGCGACATCGAAGCAAAGAAGGTATCAGTTAGAAGATACCGTAAATGTAAGAAACACCCAAAGAAGGACGAGGAGTGCTTCTGCTCTAACTGCAGGATGTTCGTCTGCTTCAGGTGTGGTATGATAGAACATGCCCTCGAAGGACATCGAATAATCGAGCCATTGGTTTACGAAAGAAACCATACAAAAAGCGTTGAAGAGCTGAAATCCCAAGCCGACAAGAAAAATACTTCCATTAAGAAGTACATTGACTTCATCGATGAGCAGAAGGAGCGTGTGAGCAATGTGAGAACCCAGTGCATAGAGGATATCAACAAAGCCTATGAAAAATTAGTTCGACAGTTGACAGAGAAGAAAGATCACCTCGTTGGTGAAGTCAAGACCAAGACAGACGAAGTGGATGCAGAACTAGACATGATGAAGGAAACAGCTCAACAGCAGAGCAACCACGTGACTACGATGACTGATCTGTTAGCCAGTGGGAAGAAGATACTAATAGAGATGGATTCTCTGGCTGCACACGAAACACTATGTCAAAAATTACAAGAGATCTTGAACCAAGATGATCCTGACTACAAGGCAGTGAGAACATCAAGCAAGAAAGGAAAGCGTGTCGCTTTTGAGAGAAATGTGGGCACCGATGAGCTAGGTCTTGGCAAGATCATTGATTCAATGGGAAAGGACTTCGCATTGCCTAATAAGAATAGCATGAATACCATGGTTCCTACACCAGACGGTAGAATGGCAGTAGGATGCTTCACTGGAGGAATCGAGATCTTCTCTGCTGATGGTCAGCTACAGCAAACATTGCTCAAGAATGAGGGTATCGATGGTGTAGGGTTTCTCTCTGATAGCCGGTATGTTGTACTAGACGGCGACAATAACATTACACTATACAAAACAGAGTGTGAGAAGCTGCATGTAAAGTTCGAGACTCTGAGTTTCGATGAAGGTGGGTTCGCTGGCCTCACTGTAGATAGCAATGATCAGATCTATGTCAGCTACGCGGAAGCTGAGAAGATCCAGGTATTCTCACCAGCAGGAGGGAAGGCACTCAGGGAGATTCCTTGCGATGAATATGAACCTTGGCAAATCATAAGTTACAATGATATCTTGACCATTAGCTATCTCAATACAGTAGTAAATATTGATCAAGAGGGTAAGGTAAAGCATAAGGTAACGAAACCAGATGTGCACCCATCGCCTTGTTTGACTCAAGACAATTCTTTCCTGATCGCTTGGGTTAACCATGGTGGAGGGTTGGTCAGTATCGAGGAGTACACAACCGAACTAACACATGTCAAGACTCTTATCTCTGATTACAAGATTGAGAAGCCTGATAGAGACTGGTACTATCTTCAGGAGTTCCGATCAGGAGAGATTGCCTTCTGCACTGCCGATAGACTCTACATCTTCAACTGACAATATATTAATAAGGTGGCTCCTAGTGGAAATGAAGCAAGTCTTTAGCTTAGAACACGAAGAAAGACTAATCTATTGGGCAATACAAGTGGGAAGGCAGTCATGGCAGTGTCTGAGATGAACTGAACCCATAATATTTACGGTCAAAATCTTGCTGCGCATTGCCTCGCCAGTTAGATTCAATTTAGGAATTTAATCGCTAAACAAAATATTTTATATTTCAGAATAGAATCGTGAAAATAGCCCCTCAGGTTTATTAGAAATTATTGCTTACAGCAGCGAATTTCATTTGATTGGTTTTACCTTATTCTCGTTCGGAAATGATTATTGATTGATTGATCGATGCAAATTTACTCCATTTCATTTTCAAGTTTCCATACTACAAAGAGCATAATTTGCGAAGTAATATGAGATGAATTGAGAACCTACTGGAAAACAGCTTCTTTTTGCAGGTTCCCTGTAATACTAATAGATATAATATCAACATCTTTCATAAAGTCATAGAATATATTCGAGGTAAAATATATATTTGAGAAAATGTAGCCTAATTTAATTTTTCGTGGAAATTTTCATAGCGAGATGCCATGATTAAACAAGACTCAAAATACACACATAAATACACAAAAGAATTACAAGACAGTACTCAAAGGACAAAAAACTAACGAAATAAGATAAGACAAGACACGACAAGACAAAGGGGGGGGGGAACAAGACCGAGACAATACATGACAAAGCTGTACTAGATAAACCAAATTAGAAGATAGAGAGAGGGGCTTTAAGTCATTGCGGAACTGTGTTTTGTACCAAATTGTTTTGAACCATCTACTAAAACTATCTAACAAGAGAGTTCCAAAGTTTTTTAACCGTAAATCTAAATGTTTTATTTGTAATCAATGTTCTTGCTTTTTGGTACATGAGAAAGCCCGGCAGACCTAGTATAGGTAATGAATATTGATATTCTTTGTGAATATTGAATAAAAGACATATGACAGTTCATTTCCATGTATCTAAATCATAAATATTCCTAGATTACAACTATATAAATCACTTATCTTATAGTAAGCATGCTAAGGTAAGTTTATGAAAAAGTGCATCATTGTGCGCTCGAAAATCGGCACGACGTACAACACGCAGCGCTTAATTCTCACTGAAAGCATGGAAAGAGCCTCTTGTATATGTATATCTTTATTTCCATAGAACATGTACAATGTAGTGACTCGGCGGTGTATTTTCCATTCCATAATGATTGTATTTGTGTTTCAAAGCGGGGTGGGGTTGGGGGAATATGAGAATGAGACGATATGTTCATTGCAGACAAAGTTTTCAGGGTTACCTCATGTAGTCGTTGAAAGGAATAAGAGCCGTGATAAGGGCGAGTGAGCTCCTCTAAGAGCACTTTGGTTCTCGACATTTCAATCAGTGTACTCATCGTCTTCAGGAGAATCTCCTGAAAACTTTGTCTACAATGACGTTTCTCCATTATGAAAAAAAAGTATCCCTGAATCATCGGTCGTCGGGGGGGGGGGGGGTATAATATGAATATGAGAATGATACTATAATCGATGCCAATTGTATGCATTGTTGTTAGGTTAATTTTATGAAAGATATGTCGTAATTTTCTTTATTGATAACGTTGAATATTGCTTCCAGTAAACTTCTTTCCACTTTGTGAGACACTGGGTATATTCTAGAACAATTCAACTGATTTTGTTATTTTGTCCTCTACTATATTTCATTACTCGTACGTCATGTTAGTGCAGGGTGCCGTTGCATAAACACTTGCTATTATAGTAACTTTGCCATCAATAATAACAACCATGGTAACGTTGCTCAACAGCCAATCAAAATCCAGTATTCCATGGCAGTTACCATTGATGGCAATGTTACTATAATAGCAAGTTTTATGCAACAGCACCCAGAAGAATTGAATTGAAAATAGATGTAAAAAGTATATATTTTCATACTGGAATACTTAGGAGATTGGGAGAATATTACTCAGTACTGTTGATAATTGTATGTGTATAGCACTCAATAAACTTCATAAGTAATTAACATTTTATTTTACTATACCCTGGATGTGGTTCATAAATTTGCTACAGATTTCATTTTCATTTGTTTACTATATATGCATAATTAATTTGAGGTTAGTCTATGGAAATAGATGGATTAGTATCTGAAGTAATTTAGGCTGAAATATGATATTTTGACCCTGAAACAAGTACATACTTTTACAAACATGTCAAAAGATCAGGTTGTGTTCATAACCTTGGAAAATCATTGTTAAGCACGTAATGATGAAAACCAAACGTCACCATGGTCATTTATAGTAGGGGTTATACGGTATTATGAACGTTATTTCATAAGTATACATGTATATACATCTCAGATCAATAGGTTTTGCATGGGGCTTTATTTACTAGAAATTTCTTTTATCAAGCTTGTTACACTGGAATACCATTTCCTTTTATTGATGATATAAATATCATGACTGAGTAATGAAAAGTACTTTCTTCGAACTCATAATTCACAGAGTTCTGGAGACACAGCCACAATATCACAGAAATACTCATGAAGGGAATTATATTTACTTTCATAACCATGAAACCATATTCAATGGCTTTCATGTATTATGTACGTTTGCCAGCGGAACTTAAAAAATATGAAATAAAGTAAATATATATGTGATGCTGATAGGTTTTCTCTTATAAAGGAAATGTCTTATCAAGCTTGTTTAATAGTGGTACAGTACCACGTCCTGATATCGATAAAAAAAAAATCTAGTATGACTGACCGAGTATCGAAATGTGCTATAGTATACCGTTTGCACCGTAAAAGGTGCGAAGTTAGGGTGCAGAGATTTTTGCGTACAAAATTGCACCTTTTCTAAAAGGGTGCAACTCTGCACCCTTTAGGGTGCAAAATGCCGCTAATTGCACCTTTAAAGGTGCAAAATCTTGTAGAAGGTGCCACTTTGCACCCTAAAAGGTGCTCCCAGTGTTGCATTTAACGGTGCAAGATTGCACCTTAGTGCGTATGGATAGAACAGTAACAGGAAATCTCACAGACATCAAGAAAGATAAGCGCTTTTCATAAACATACAAAAGGGTATTTGATTAATTTCTGTATGCATGCCATGAGTTTCCAAGGCAAATATTACGCAAACACACACAAAAAAAGTAAACCAAGGCAAGCTAATTCCCGTCTCGAATTAACCTGTTCACTACTGACATGGCTTCTCTCTTTCCCATAAGCTTAATTGGTTTCACTAGACTATGATAATCATATTTTTGTCACATTTACCGTAGGTTATTTGCAATACAATTTCTTTTCCTCTCACTAAGAAGCAAAATATGTTCATTACTTTCTCAGATTCTGTGAAAATAATGTTGGGAAAGCAGCTCAACACTGTGATGTAGACCTGGGGTATTTCACAAGGATAAAAATCGATTTTAGATACAGGGTTGATTTTTAGCAGGGATTGATGACTTTGTACAGTTTAAAATTGATTCCTGATATCCTGTTTCATCATATCAATTTTAAGTTACTTAAAACTGATCGGATCGATTTTTAAAATCAATTTTAACTCTTTGTGAAACACCCCCCCCCCTGCTTTGATGTACCAAGATGTGGTGAATTAGATTACATGATTGTATAGTTGTCCCCTCTGGATGCCATCAGTGCATGATATTTATTGATTCATTTTGTGTGTGTGTGTGTGTTGCTGTTGCTGAAGATGATGATAATTTGATAGTTTTATTCAATCTCATCCACATAATTTTGTTGAAATTTGCTTTCCTCCAGCATGACAGAAATACATGGCAAAGCATCAAATATACATTCAAATACAGTGGAACATACAGGCAAAAATATTGTACATGCCTTATCTTATACCGTTATGTTTATAAATCGTCTAATGATTTTGATGACATGGTTGTTGTTATTACTGATGATGTTGTTGATTCTGTGTCAGGATTGATTTGGCTTTCTTTTTGTAGTGTCTGTGATGATTATGCAACAATGTTCTCCTGTACAGGTAAACCTTATCCTTTCTTCTTCTTCTTCTTCTTCTTCTTCTTCTTCTTCTTCTTCTTCTTCTTTTTTTGGAAAGTATCATGATTGAACAATGCATTGTTCAAAAGAGTGTAATGAAGGGACTGAGGCAATATCCACTATCCAGAATAGGGTTAAGCAGGTTATAACGTCTGCCTCCCCACCCCCCCCCCCCCCCATCCCTCCCTTCCTCCCTGTCTAAAGGTGAATGGAAATCACTAAAAACCTGCAGCGAGAGTACATAATGTATAGGAATGCAGAAAATATACTCCGCCATCTCTCGTCCGGAGTGTACCCTGTCCATGTTTCATAACGTCTTGACACGCCCCCGTAATGGTAGCAAAATTTACACGAGAGAAGTGATAATGCAGATGATATAAGAATGGGGAAAGAGATAAGAATGAACTAACTGAAAGAGAGACAGGGAATTAACTGTAGAAGGTGTAGAGCGTATCAAGAGGAAATGCCTTTTCCGATTATAATTCTGAGATACACGTATTTCAACTTCAATTTTCACGAAAAGTGACATTCTGGCAAAAGCGATTGAGTGAGAGAAGTGATCATCCTGGAGGTGTAACATAAAACATACAATCAATCTTACGATTGACATCAATCGTAAGTCTATGGCAAACCATGTACTAAAGAGATACAATTGATCGTAAGATTGAATGTATCTCTTTATGTTACACCCCCTGGTCATTCTATTTTTGCTTATCAGAAACACTAGCTAAAAGGTAAATTAATAAGTGTTTAGTGATATGGGTAAAAGGGCAACGAGTAGAAAGGTGTCACACGGTGTAATATATGTTGTCTTGTCATGACTTGTCTGTACTTTATTAACACCCATTTCAGACTATAAACTTGCAGTCCCTCAGTGCAAGCAGTTGTATTTAGAATTTGGAGTTTGACAAGAGAGAATTTAAGGACGTGCTGGGGGGGGGGGTATTTCTGAGATGGGGGAGTTCCACACTGAAATGGTTCTCTGGTAGAATGAGTAATGATGGCATATTTTGTTGATCAGGTTGGATGGCATATAACTGCATGTAGTTCAAGAAATGGTTTTATTAGCCCTCGGTCTGTCGGTCATATTTAACCAATAACGATAATGATCAGATTTTTCATTGAAGGTACACCTTACAGTTACCCTGCTGTTAACAGACACAGGGATGCTCTTACGTATACACACCATATCATCCATTGCCATAGAGTGTTTACCTTTGATAAGCAAATTATCAACGTTGAATTGAATTGCAAAGGTCTTTTTGAATTTATCTGACTGGCGACCAAAGGTCTAATTACATATAAGTGTCAATATGGCTGAAGGTGCATTTAGAAAGTACAATGTATACAGGACACTTGCACAAAATTTGTAATCATGTGATTCACTTGAGAAAAATAAGCATTTAAAGTAAACAACAAAAAAGTAACTCCCCCCTAATTCAAAATAGCATAACTTTTGAACGAAAAGGTTTTGAGCAAAATAATTTGGCAGGAGTATTTCTACACTTATTGACTAACTTCTGTGTGAAAGTGAGATTGATCCGTCAAGTCCTGCATGAGTAAGCGAACATTAAAGGCAAAAATGTCACTTTTCAAAAGTCACAAGAGTCATTTTGGGGGTCTGTGAAGCAAACCTTTGGCAAATTTGAATTCTTCCATCGTTTGACCCAGTCATGCCTATTCCTGACACTTTTCATGGTTATCACAGTTGTGTGAACACATTTTTTGAGGAAAAATGATGTTCAGCTCTCCTAAATCTACAAAATCCATTCAGTGAGAGAGAGATTCCATAGAGGCCGAGCGACTGATGGGCAAATTGACTGGAGTGAAGAGATCAGCGAAACAGAATTAGTACTACTATCACCATCGAGTGCAACGAACTTTTCTTCTCCCGTGACTGATGGGCAAGACTACGTCATGTGATTTACTTTTGACCAATCATACCGAAAGATTCTTAGTATGTGGAATATGACTGAAAATATTCGTTATCGTTATCGGTCAGAATAAGGTGACGGATGTCTCAGCTTGGTTGCTGATCCAATGTTGACGTTTCGCTGTATGTAACTCATCCATGGAGTGAGATTCTTTAAACATGTTAAACTCCGACGTCTTTGGAGGCGGTTTTCCACATCAGATCAAAGAGTATTGCTGATCTTCCTGTAATCATTCATGACTAACCTAACCGTTATCTCCTAGGCATTTTACAAACAACTATCATCCACTCTTATGATAGATATGCCGACTGATAGGCCTGTTAGATCTTTATTTTCTAAGAACTATTTGACTTCTTTCAATAGCTAGAACAGAGAATTAACTTTCCAAACAACAAGTTTTTCTCAAAGGTTCATTATCGTGCCGAACATACCTCAATAAAGGAAATCTGATGTTACATGAACTACGACTCTGTAACTTTCATGTATATAGATTTCGATGGAAAAATAATGGAAATCGACTTTATTGCACAAAATAGATGTATATTCACAGAACATATCAACAGAATCCATGTAATAACATATGGCACACTGCCTTTTTATTTCATCTAGTATATCTGCACTACGATTTATCATGGCTTTATGGATATGACAAAGGAGAACATCTCTTATAACCAAACTTTAAAAGCGCGTCCTCTTGTATAAAACAAATAATCATGAGTCGTATCATATTTGCAATATGCAGACGACATAGAATGTAAACAGTACATAATCCACAAAATATGAATATGGCATGACCCCGTAGATATAGTCGTAGTGCGTAGGCATAGACTCCATTTTAACACTAAAACACAAGTTCATAATCATGATATGTCATGAGCGTAACGTATTACTCTACCAGCTTCTGGCTGAATGGGGAGTATCTACAGTGTACAGGGCCTATGGAGAGCAGTCTCTATAGTATCCAAGTTCAGATCCTCGGTTGCGCATAAAGACTGATAAGGGGTTGGTCCTGCCTGACAAGAGTCTGTGCTCGAAAACTACCCTATGCACGCAAACGGAGGTGGGAATACATGTACCCAGTAATTAAAATATTCATTGATCAGATGTTCTTGCTAATTATCTTAACAGTACTGTGTGTTATGTTACGAAGCTTATGTTCAGTTCTTCCTCAGTTGTCAACTACAGAATTGGTAAGTCGTTGTAATGTGATTTATGCAAGATCGAGCCATTATTTATGCATTTTAAATTCACATCATGCAGCTTAATATTTTTGTGTAGGCCTGCTGCTTACAAGATAGGGTGGTTGATTAATTATCATATATGTATATAATTCCATGATTAGTATCAACACACATAACGTTGACTTTCACAGTAAGCATTTCGAAAGTTGAGTGATTTAACATTCATAATGCTCTTTCGATTTTCCCTTTTTGTGACTTGGCCAGAGAAGGGCCAACTAGGAAGGGGGAGGCGTTCACGACTCACTAGCAGCTAGATGGTGCAAGAAAACTGCAGCCATTTTCAATTGCAATGTCCAAATTCTATTCTTTTCGGCGCATGTAAAGGATGACTTAAACGTAAAGGGCGGTAATAAACAATAAGCAGAATTATATAATGCCCAGGTCCTGTCATACCCCTCCCTGAAGATTTATGGGAAAGCGAAGCTTCATGAACCTTTTGTCAAAATTAATTTAGATTCAAAAGAGGGAAAATAGATGTTTATTCATAAAACATATTCTTAAAGAATATATATAATTATTTAGTAACACACGGCTACATCATCTTTTTTATTTCATCTTTACATTTCGATTCGGGACTACATATTTTTTTTAAGATAAAAGGTAAGACATGGAAATATATCTCCGATATTTTGTAATCAAGGACTCTGCATGATCTTATGAATGAGCGCCCTCTTCAAGAAAGCACTCAGTCATGATTCATTCAATATGCAATACGTACAATATCGATAAAATATGAATATGGAACGAGAGCAGAAGTAGTCTGCAGGTACAGACCTTAAATGGACACTTAAACACAATTCCATAAATTCTTGAGCTTAGCCTAACTTTGTCAGCCTCTTGCCGAGTCGGTAGTAGCAAAGTACAGGGTGTATAGTGAACAGTTTCTACAGTCTCAAAGTTTCGAATCCTTTATTACGCATAATCACTGACAAGGGGTTGGTTCTGCCTGACTAGAGTCTGTGCTGGAAAA
>JAPZVO010000165.1:0-69488 GCA_029962745.1 Echinometra lucunter | reverse complement strand
GTAGTGTCATGTACCTAGACACCATAAATCATTACAATTTGCAGACAACAGTTTGTCTGCAAAACTATATCAAATAGAGTGTCTCCCTGCTCATTGTTGGAATACTCCCCAGGGAGTGGAGGTTGCGCATACTCCGTATGCGGGCAAGCCAGAATCCGATGATCGGGGTAATAATATACCTGCAAAGCGGTTAGAGATGTCATTCTGATGTGATAAGTGCTTTATAAAAGCGGAATATTAATATCAACATTCTGCAAAAAAAAATGCACTGAAATATGAATTTTCCCATTCATTTTGTACATGCTGCACCGCTTCTGGCACCACCCCTGTCCTGCTTCCAAATATAAATAGCTGTAATTAAGATTACAGCTTTAATACAATACCAAAATCATTATGGGAGTCTCAATGGCTATAACGATGAAGAAATACTTCAGTTTGAAAGCACAAAATGTAACAGCACCATGCTTTTTGGGAGGTGAGTTCATGACACACGACCATAGTAATTGTTACTGCGATAATCATAATAAAGCAAAATAAAGACCTGTTGGTAAGACTCTTAACTGCGACCAGTGATATAGTTTTTGCAGACAAAGTGTTGTCTGCAAATTGTAATGATTTATGGTGTCTAGGTACACGACACTACAGTGCATCCCAGAAAAAAGTGAACAGTTGGAAAAATAAAAGCATTTCAAAATATTTTCAGGGAATTTTCATACCGATGGAAAGCCCAAAGACTCTTCTATCAAATCCTACCAAAAAATCTCAAAATAATTCATGCTTGAGTGAGCAAAAAGAAAAAAACTTTTGTAAAAGGGTGTAAAATCCAGACTTGACAAGAATAAGCATTTGATAGATGTTGCCTGGCATTCCATATCCCCTCCTCCTTCAGACAGGATTCCTTTCCTTTGTGGCTCTGTCAGTGCAGGCATCACAGTGTATCTCCCAGTAGGCTGTGCATCAAAAGGGGAAGACATGGGAAAAGGAACTTGCATTACCAATGTCCATAGCAGACCACATCTGATGTGGTTAGTAAATATAAAAAGAAACTTTACACATGAGTGAACATATCCGTTTTTCTCTTCCTAGGTACACAAGTAGAATAGCAAACCTGGTCACTTTGCCATCCATGTGTAAATGTCCATCCACTAAATGGGAGCAAATGGTTAAACTTACACAATGTAAAGTCATTTAATAATGAGCCTTTGCTCTCTCAACCTTTTTCAAGCTCTACCCCCTGAAAAATAGGATAAAAAAGAAGTTTCTGTAAAGTCCAAAGTTTAAATGACATCTAGAGTAGACATAAGAGTGACTAAATGCCCCAAATTTGATTTTTAACCAGGGGAGATACGCCTCATTGAGGCCTGCACATCATATGCGTAAGTCATTTTCCAAAAAGCACCCTAAACAGGGATTAAAGTAAGACGGACATAATGTACTACATCTCTGATTTATATACACTTAATTAACAGGGATTTAATGCAAAGGATTGCATCATTCTCTCTTAATTCAGTAACGTTTTCCCGCATTTTTCTGATTTTGATACCCTGTATTCCGATTGTACCTGTTTTTCACACCCTTAACCCATTCGTGACAGAAATTATTCAAAGCCTAATTTGATCAGCTTTTATTCTTCAAATTGGCAACACCAACATTTTTATTTTATTGCTACATATTTCTTATAAAACGTCATGTATCTGAAATGAATATAAATTGACAGAAATTATGTTGAGAAGTCAAAAAGTTGCCAATTTGCAGGGGAAAATGGTGATTTTAAACCTTCTATCACATTGCCAATTTAAGGATTTTAATGCTCATTTTCCTTCAAAAAATTTTCAGCATCAAACAACGAATATTGATGCAACCAAAATGGGCAGAGTTTGTGTAGAATTTTTTGCTCTTTCTGCTCATGTATTTGGTATGATTTTTAGGGCTTTGCATCAAACGATATTAGGCCAAACCACAAAATGGCGGACAGACGGGGTGTACATGTTTCCCCCCCCCCCCCCCCCCCCCAACTTTAGACCAACCGTTTAAATATTTTATAGGCCAAGAATGCATTTTGATGGCAAAAATTGCAGGAAAGACCTGAAGTCAAAATCGCTAGCACGGAATAGCAATCGTGATCACAAGAGCAGAAAAAAAATGACATTTGTAAATATTTGTGAATTTCAAGGAGTACTTTCAAGCTTTTGTGAGAACAAAACATTTTGTTACGCTATTGCCACTTAAATGACCTGTTTTTGTGAGCATCATCATGCAGAGATGAGTTTTATTACAATGCCAAGTAGTCCGGGTCATAAGTGAGACTGTGAGAGAGTTGCTTCCCGGAGAAAGGGAAATTCTCCTGTGTTTTTTTTTTCTAGACCAGTTTTTCATGCCGAACAAGAATATCTCAGGTGAACAGGATGTATTCTGAGAACTTTTCTGTGAGGGTGCTTTTTTCAAAATGGCCCACAAAATCCCATACAAAGTGTGTTTATGGTTCAAATACGAAAATATGGGGCAATTATAAAAACTTTTTTCAATAGATTAAACAAAAAAGTATCTATGTGGCATGCCACTTTTGGCATTTGTTTTGATTAGAGTTATACATAAAGAAGCTTTGATTGTATTTCAGAATCTATAGAGGTCCAGAATGAAGGCTTTTCAAAATGGCCACCAAATTCCAATGTAATATCATTTAACAATAATATGAAGGAGATAGATTTGTCCAGATTTGAATTAGTTTTGTTTACATATGTGCAACAATACTGTGACTGAAAAAAAGAGAAGCCATCAATAAGGCCGCTTTTCAAAATGGCCACTAAATTTTGGATAATGACATGAAAATGAATCAGCAAACAAAAATACATTGAAATATTGATATATTTTCTTCATGGAACTGTTCATAATTATTTGAGGATAGTCAGTAGTGTAGTTTTCACATTCACAATGCCCATCAAAACTGCAATAAGATCTTAATTGAAGGTCAACACCATGACTTGTTGACTTTTTCTGTTTCTAATAAAATAATACTGACAGAAGTACATTTTCAACACTTTATACTTTTCCAATTGCTCTAAATAATTGTTACTTTATAGAATATTCAACAATACATGAAAAGACCCCTCACCAAGAAAAATGTTGTAAGATATATTCGGAAATTAAGGTGCATGTAATTTGTAACTTTCGCTGTTATGTCACAAAGATTTTCAAGCTCTACCAAAACACTACAAGTTTGAGGGGGTATGACAAGTTTGTAAAACTGCCCTTTTCATTCTCATTTCTTTGTTTTTGTTCATTTTGTTGTTGATTCCTTGCACAGAAATACATGTATTGCTATCTTCATCAAAGATTGCATAATATTGTTTAAATTTGTATACCGTATTGTTCATTTTGTTTAAAAGCAAGAGATCCTTTCTTACTCTAATTTCATTAAAGTTTATTTCATGCAAGCCTGTGTCTTGACTAAACATGTCATATTCCTCTTACATCATAACCCTACAGTTGCTGTAGTTGGAAAACATTACACAGATCAAGTAGTTCTCAAGAATGTTACAGTTCAAGTAGTTTTTCTTTTAATAGTTATTTATCCATAATTTAATGTCATAATACAACATACTTTTTTTGGTTCCTCTTCTTTTCATGAAGGTTGTAAACAAAAATGAAACAAACAATATATTATTCAATTTCCTTCAGGCTTTAATGAGGATTTTCCATTCTTGTAATGTTTTACCAACTTAAATGAATTTGACTAAGATCTTTGATTTCTTGTTGTGAACCAAACGAACAATATATAAAACAACAATATGCAGTCTTTGATCAAGAGTTCAGGACAAGGGCAATAAAATCTACTTCAGGCAATAAATGTTTTATCTCCCTCAAGGCCAGTCTATATTATATTAACATATGAAGAGTGAGTATGTTACTGATACAAAATACAAACCATTTCATGAACAGAAGCATCCTGCTCATTATCAGGGGCAGCACGTGTCAGGGCGAATTTTTCCTCCTGTAAAGAAGCTATTTGTTCCTGATAGTGCTTCAAGACATCTCTGTCCGTAGTTGTATTTCTTCTTCCCTGTATCTGTGGCTAAGTGTCCACAGGTCTCTACCATCTTCTTTTTTATCTCAAATGGAACTGCTGATGAAGAGGCACCATCTGCAAGAATCATCAAAGGAAAACAGGAAGACCTGAATAGGCAAAATTAGAAATTGCTTTTGAGCTTTAGAGCCACATAACCAACAGTAAAATAACATTGAACAAAATAAATAAAAGAAGAATGTGACTGCTTCCACTATATGCCTCCACCTACATTCGATTAACTTTCATCGGTGAATCAAACTGTTCTTGAATTATGACAATAATAAACAGAATAAAAGGCCCAGGGAGATGGTCATGTCCTTTTACCTTTCACCTTGTGACCCTAAAATCAAATAAGATCATTTTCCGTCCCATATTCAGACATGACTCATGTTTGAAGTTGATTTGTCAAATGGCTGAGTACATTATCACAAGAAAGAGTCATTTTCATGTACATAATTCCTTTTTAAGGGGGAACGTTGAGTTTGTTAGTCTGAAAGTACATAGACCTCATTAAGTAACCTCTGTCTGTTGTGAAACACGTTCGTAGTCAATTGCTTTCCCTTGATTGCTGTCTTTAAAAAATTCACCCCCCCCCAAAAAAAAAAAAAAAAAAAAAAAAAAAAAAAATCCATCAGAGCTTGTGAATGCTTAAATTGTACTCAATGAATGATTGATAATGATGCTATGAATTCCTGGCAAAAAATCATAATTGACATCAGGTTTTAAAAAAATTTCTTCTGAGGTCAATTTTTTAAAATGACGAGCAACAGATGATGTCCCAGGCATTCTGTGTTATTTTCTGCGGCATGATTTGTGTAATTGAGAAAGGGAGGGCAAGAGAGGAGAGAATTCAATGGGAGAGTGATAGAGACAGGCTAGGGTCATTTTATAAGAATGACAAGGAGAGGGAATGAGAGGGGGAGGGAGAGAAAGATGATGAGACAGTGAGAGCTAACAGTGTACACTCAGTGGTGTTTGCATAGAGACGCATGTACATGTGCACACAGCACTATAAGTATCTCAGGTAGTGGAATGTGAAAATTTTCACTTCTCGTTTTGCTTGTTGAATTAGGCCCATTTTTCAATGTCTGTAATTAGAAAATTTGTAATTGCTGACCTTGTCTATTTGTTTGGTGTCATTACGTCACCTCCACTCGCACACAGTGCCGTAATGAGCCAAAATATTTGGGGGGGGGGGCTCAATCTTTACGAGGAGCGAAGCGACCAACCCTGAGGGAGTATAGCGACCGGGCCGGGGTACCCCCTCCCCTCATACGGAGCTTTTTCATTTTTTTCGACTTAAAAAATGTGTAATCTGCAAAATCAGGAAAGGAAATTCCAACTTCAGTTCAGCGAAGCGTGTGAATCACTTACTGAGCGCGCGAAGCACGCTCCCCGGGGGGGGGGGGGGGGGGTTGTGCAGGGAGGTGGGAGTTTGCCCCCTCACACGCGAAGCGCGGAAGCTCCGACGTTTCATGACATGTTTGATGACATGTACTTTTATGGATAAGCGTGTCCTGAATCTACCGACCGGAAAAGGATATTTTTTTTCACAAACTTGGAAACATGATTAAGAAAACATGCAGCCAAAATAATCTTCTTAAGTTTCAAACAAATGCCAGCGTTACACAAAATACTTTATTACTTATGATAATAATACAGATGAAGACACCATGAAATAAAAGGGACGAGCATGGAGAGGGTGTGATGCGGTGGGGTACCAGGGTTTCACTCCCACAGTGTTGTAGCTAGGATTTCATTCTAGTGGGGCCGTATTGAGCACGCAAAGCGTGTGAATCACTTACTGAGCGCGCCAAGCGCGCTCCCTAGGGGGGGAGGGTGCAGGGAGGGGGGTATTTCCCCCTCCCACGCAAAGCGCGGAAGCTCCGACATTTCTTTGAATTGTTCTTTGTCTGCTCCCGCTTTTCTTACGTTCTCTTACCTTTTTTCTTTCCTCGCTCCCGCTTTTTTTCCAAAAATAAACCATGGTTGAAATCTATTTGGGTGGGCTGATGCCCCCCCCCCCTCCAGTACGCCAGTGCTTGCACATCAATGTAAAAGTAAACAATAAACAATTCAATTTTCCCAAAGAACAAGGAGTCTCCCTAACTACATACATGACCTACACACCCTGAACTCTAAAGAAATTATCCTGTTAGATAGATATTCTTGCACTAAGTCTGCAGTTCATATTTCAAAGGTTATAGAGATATTGCATTATTGAGTAGACAGACAGATGAAAAGACAATCTGAAAACATAATGAATGCCTCAACATCAAACCACATCACAAATATATCACTTTCAATTATGGCAAATATGTTATGATACAATTTGACTACGAAACTGAAAAAAAGAGGTTTTATTCAAGTTACACTGTGTCTTCCATATTTGAAGTTGATCCCTCAAATGGTTCAGAAGTTATCGCAAGGACATACAATTATCATGTACACAAAGATGTTCATGATCTTTTACCTTTCACCTTGTGACCCTAAAATCTAATAAGATCATTTTCCGTCCCATATTCAGACATGACTCATGTTTGAAGTTGATTTGTCAAATGGCTGAGTACACTATCACAAGAACGAGTCATTTTCATGTACATAATTCCTTTTTAAGGGGGAATGTTGAGTTTGTTAGTCTGAAAGAACATAGACCTCATTAAGTAACCCATGTCTGCTGTGAAACATGTGCATAGTCAATTGCTTTCCCTTGATTGCTGTCTTTAAAAAATTCACCCCCCCCAAAAAAAAAAAAAAAAAAAAAAAAAACCCTCAGAGCTTGTGAATGCTTAAATTGTACTCAGTGAATGACTGATAATGAAGCTACGAATTCCAGGCAAAAAATCATAATTCACATCAGGTTTTTTAAAAAAAAAATTCTGAAGTCAAATGTTTTAAATGACATGCAACAGATGATGTCCCAGGCATTCTATGTTATTTTCTGCGGCAGGATTTGTGTAATTGAGATGGGGAGGGCAAGAGAGAAGGGGAGAATTCAATGGGAGAATGATAGAGACAGGCTAGGGTCATTTTATAAGAATGACAAGGAGCGGGAATGAGAGGGGGAGGGAGAGAAAGATGATGACACAGAGAGAACTCACAGTGTACACTCAGTGGTGTTTGCATAGAGACGCATGTACATGTGCACACAGCACTATAAGTATCTCAGGTAGTGGAATGTGAAAATTTTCACTTCACACTTTTCTTGCTGAATTAGACCCATTTTGCAATGTCTGTATTTAGGAAATTTGTAATTGCTGACCATGTCTATTTGTTTGGTGTCATTATGTCACCTCCACTCGCACATCAATATAAAAGTAATCAATAAACAATTCAAATTTCCCAAAGAACAAGGAGTCTCCCCAACTACATACATGATGTCTTTCATGTATATGACCTCTATGACCTGTGACCTATGACCTCATGAGCCCCAAATCTAATAATAATAATAACGAGATTTAATTCGTCATTTGATCAGACGAATTAGGTGGTCTGTCGTCTTTTTGATAAGGATATGATATCTATGATTATGAAAGGTATATCACAGTTGGCCATTTATTCATCATTTTCATCAACAGGGTTTGTATCACAGTCAACATAACTATCTCATTATCATGGTCATCAAGAGGATTATAGTCATTCCCAATTAAAGTCCCCATTGAGAGAAAATTTACAAAGAGGAAACAGCCCTGATAAAAACGTTTTGTCAACGTTCTGAAAACGTTTTCTGAACGTTTATTAAAGACAAAGATGTAGCGGACCTAATAAAAATGTTTTGTAAACGATTTATGAACCTTCTGAAAATGTTTTGCGAACGTTTTTTTAAAGACGAAGACATAGCAGATGTAATAAAACCATTTTGTGAACGTTCTGAAAACGTTTTGTGAACGTTTACTAAAGACTAAAACGTAGCGGACGTGATAAAAACGGGTTTTTTTTAAAGTTATGAAAACCTTTTTTGTGAACTTTCTGAAAACATTTTGTGAACATTTATTAAAAATGAAGCTGAAGCAGAACTAATAAAAACGTTTTATAAACGTGTTATGAATGTTCTGAAAACGTTTTGTAAACATTATGAAAACATTTTGTGAACGTTTAAGACGTAACAGACCTAATACAAACATTTTGTAAACGTTTTGTCAACGTTCAGAAAATGTTTTGAAAACGTTTATTAAAGACGAAGACGTAGCAGACCTAAAAAACAAACGTTTTCTGAACGTTCTGAAAACATTTTGCGAACGTTTATAAAAGATGAAGACATAGATGACCTAATACAAACGTTTTTGTAAACGTTTTGTCAACGTTCTGAAAATGTTTTGAAAACGTTTATTAAAGACAAAGACGTAGCAGACCTAAAAAACAAACGTTCTGAACGTTCTGAAAACATTTTGCGAACGTTTATAAAAGACAAAGACATAGATGACCTAATAAATGTGTTTTGTAAATGTATTATGAACGTTCTGAAAACGTTTTGTGAACGTCTATTAAATATGAAGACGTAGCATACATAAGAACAAGGCGTTTGCGATGTTGTGTCTCGCCCACTTGTGAAAATAACTAGAAATATCGCGATCTGTGATGGCACACAACAGAACTGTATTGAAAGCTCATTGTGAAATAACTGGGATGGAATAACATTTGATAAAATATGAGAAGGGTTTTTTATGAAATGGTACTGCATTTTCACGTGCATGTACTTTCCCTGCTTCTACTCTCATCCCTCTGATATGAGTAACATTGTATGATTGATATTTTACATGTGTGGAGTTGAAAAGTGTTTGTGGTTGTAGTGTAGCTGAGGGCTGCAGATGATGTAGTGTGATAATGAGCTTATAATTTAGAGAAAAGAAATACGAGAACAGTTATGTTTTGTTAAGAAGAAGGGTTAGTGAGTAAAATCTTTTATGGTATATTGAATACTGCCACAGGAAAAAAAAAAAGCATGCATAAAATTGAAGAGAACAGAAAACTGATCCCTCAGCCACTTTGCACTGAGTATTTATGTATAGTTTTAATATTCTTTCAAGTGCAAAATGTTGCCTGGCACCCGCAAGATAGACGCGGATAACCTGTCAGGGGTAAATTGACTAATTAGATAGAGGTTAAAGGCAGCATTTTGTTAATAATTAGTAAAAGCATGCCTGAAATTGATGAGAACACCAGATTTGAATGCTGAACATAATAATTGTAATATGGTATGCATGTAAATTGAGTTTGTGGGAGAGAAACAAAAGACCAAAATTTGTTGAAGACAAAGTTTTGTGTCATAAGAGAGTCTTGCACGTAAACTTTAACCGTTCAACGTTTGACCTGTAATGACCTTTGACCTGACCATGTGACCTCTGACTGGACCATAACATGCAGGTCCCCTTAGTGCATCTACAACCCAAGTTTGATAGATAAGTGTCACACGGTTGCAGAGTTTTGTGTCATAAGAGAGTCTTGCACGTAAACTTTAATGTTTGACCTGAAATGACCTTTGACCTTACCATGTGACCTATGACTGGACCATAACATGCAGGTCCCCTTAGTGCATCGACAACCCAAGTTTGATAGATAAGTGTCACACGGTTGCAGAGTTTTGAGTCATAAGAGAGTCTTGCACGTAAACTTCAACGTTTGACCTGAAATGACCTTTGACCTTACCATGTGACCTCTGACTGGACCATAACATGCAGGTCCCCTCAGTGCATCTACAACCCAAGTTTGGTTGAAAAGTGAGTCACGGTTGCAAAGTTATGTGTGATAAGAGAGTCTTGCACGTCAACTTTAACATTTGACCTGAAATGACCTTTGACCTTACCATGTGACCTCTGACTGGACAATAAGATGCAGGTCCCCTTAGTGCATCTACAACCCAAGTTTGATTGAACAGTGTCACACAGTTGCAGAGTTTTGTGTCATAAGAGAGTCTTGCACGTAAATTTAACGTTTGACCTAAAATGACCTTTGACCTTACCATGTGACCTCTGACTAGAGCATAACATGCAGGTCCACTTAGGGCATCTACAACCCAAGTTTGGTTGAAAAGTGAGTCACGGTTGCAGAGTTTTGTGTCATAAGAGAGTCTTGCACGTAAACTTTAACGTTTGACCTGAAATGACCTTTGACCTTACCATGTGACCTCTGACTGGACCATAACATGCAGGTCCCCTTAGTGCATCTACAACCCAAGTTTGGTTGAAAAGTGAGTCACGGTTGCCAAGTTATCTTTCATAACGTTTGTGACGGACGGACGGACGGACGGACGACGGACGGACGACGGACGGACGACATTTGGATCCCTTAGTCTCGCCTTCACCTCCGGTGGGCGAGACAAAAATGTTTTGAGAACGTTCTGAAATCGTTTTGTTAACGTTTATTAAAGACGAAAACGTAGGGGACTTAATAAAAACGTTTTGTTAATGTTTTGTGAACGTTAATTGAAAACGAAAACGTAGCGGACCTAAAGAAAACGTATTGGAAGCGTTTTGTGAACGTTCTGAAAATATTGTGTGAACGTTTATTCAAGACAAAGACGTAGCGGACCAATTAAAGAGCGTTTTATGAACGTTTTGGGAACGTTCTGAAAACGTTTTGTGAACGTTTATTAAAGACGAAGACGTAGCAGACCTAATAGCCGACCTATTTGGAAACGTTCTGAAAACGTTTTGTGAAGGTTTGTTAAAGACAAAGACGTAGCAGACCTAATAAAAACATTTTGTGAAGGTTTATTAAAGACAAAGACGCAGCAGACTAATAAATGTGTTCTAAGAACGTTCAAAGACGTTTTGTGTTGGGTAATCTATTTGCGGTCTAATCACCAGTTTATCTAATGTTCGATGACCTGATGAACTAAAAAAATATTCAGGTCTGAGAAGGAGACTAGCATCACAGACACAGGACAATTTGATTTTTAGTATTAAGCAGAGTTCACCCTAAAGGTTTAGTACACGTTCATGAATCATATTTGCAATAGGGTTGTACATAAACTAATGTACACTGCATTGCAATAGACATAACACGCAAAATAACGCAGTTATGGCATTGTTTGTAATTGTATGTATAAACGTAGTCAATGAAGATGGTAATATAAAACGGCAAAAAATGTAAAAAAAAAAAAAAAAAAAAAAAAAAAAATTACACCGCCGTCGCCGGGAGTCGAACCAGGGACCATGAGGATGTGAGACCAGTGCTTTACCGATGGACCAGAATATAGTCCATAGAGATAACACGTAGATGGAAAATTGGATTCCTAAATCATATCTTCCAGTTCAAATTTCGATATGTTCCTGACATCTGATTAAAAAATGAATAGCACACTTACGATAGAGAATTTTCTAAGCTACAACATACTCGAAGCTGGGCGAAAATCGAGCAGAAATAAAGGAGCTGTTGCTCAAAAAAGACGGGAATGTAGAATCAAGAATTAGAAAAAGGTCATATCCCATAGACAATACACGCAAAATGTGAAAAAATGACATGCCTCCGTTTATCGTAAGATAAGACCATGATGCAAATCTCTAAATGAAAAATAAAGGCAATTGGTGTATAAGAGCATTGTCTCAGCTACAACATACTGAAATCCCGGCGAAAATCGACCAACAATAAGCGAGATAGTCTTGATTAAAGGTAAAAAACATAATTGAAAAAATGAAATTTTGAGTTCACTAGAGAATATGGAAACGTTCCGACTGTTCGACCCCCAAATTTTTTTCATGAATTCAAATCTTCAACTCATAGGCTTTCAGAAAATGTAAAAAAAATGGGGGGTCCCCATGCTTTTTAACGAGCTATGGCGGATTTTATAGGGGCATGTTTTTGCATGTTTTTACGTTATTTGCCCTATAGACGCGCGCGTGCGGCGTTATGATCATTTGAAATCGATTCTAAATTGATGGAAATGGTCAAGAAATGTCTCAGAATTGCAAATCAAGTGAAAAACGGCGCTTTTTTACGTTATTTACGAGTTGCGCACGCGCAAAACGCGTGCGCGGGCGCTTACGCACGGAAATTTTTGAAATGCTTAAAATGCCCTGAAATGGATTTTGGTTTGATCCATGAGTGATTTTGAGCATTTTTAAATTTTGCGCGCGCACTGACGCGCGGACGTACGCGTACGCGCGCGTTTGAAAAGTTGGAATTGTTTAGATTGATATGAATATTCATCATGCCAAATATAAACGAAAAATGACATTCCGTTATGAAGATATGATCATGAGATGATATTTACAAAATGGCGTCTGGATGACGTCATAATGACCCGATGAACTTGAAAATGACTAAAAATCCGAGATCTCGTTATGACTGATGATTCCTGAAAATTTGACGAAAAATGATTGAGCCAGTTCTGAGATCTCGACTACACAAAAAAGTGGGTACCAATAAAAAGAATAATAATTAATAATTAATAATTAATAATTAATGAAGAATAAAGAAAATTCTGACGAAATTAAAAGGTGATCTGTCATAATATGACAGACCACCTAATAATATGTAACATTTATATTGCGCTTAATACAATGTTTCTAAGCGCATGAGAAAAAGAGAGAAAAAGAGAAAAAAGTGGAAGAACGCATATAAAATACATTAACTAAGAAGAGGATTGCCTAACAAGATGAGTCTTAAGAAGTGTTTTGAATGAGTCTATAGTGGAGGCCTCACGAATGTAGATGGGAAGATTGTTCCAGAGTTTTGGGGCATGGGAAGAAAAGGCACGATCGCCATAACGGGTCATGGTACGGGGTCCAGGTGATAGTTGCAGGTGGGCAATAGAAGCAGAACGGAGACGTTGAGTTGCGGAAGAAGATGATGAACAGAGAGAAATGAGATCTTGAAGATAGGATGGAGCTAGACCGTGAATGATTTTAAAGACAAGAAGAACTTTGAAGATAATTCTTTCATGGATCTGGAGCCAGTGAAGAGAATGCAGAACTGGGGTAATGTGTTCAGATTTTTTGGTTAGGGTAATTAGTCTAGCTGCAGAATTTTGGATCCTTTGAAGGGGCGCTATACTCGAATATGGGAGACCAGCAAGTAAACCATTACAATAGTCCAAGTGTGAAGAAACAAAGGCATGTACTATTCGCTCAGTAGCTGATTTGTCGAGATATTTTCTGATCTTTCCAATCAGATCATTTTTCCCTCCCATATGCATACATGACACACAAGTTTGAAGTTCATCCGTCAAATCGTTTTTAAGCAACTTTCATGACCTTTATGACCTATGACCTTTGACCTTGTGAGACCCAAATCTAATCAGATCCTCGTCTTTCCCATATGCGTACATGATTCAAGTTTGAAGTTGATTCATCAAATGGTTCTTAAGTAATCATGAGAGCATGCATGGAAACAAAACAAAGTTTCATTCATATGGAGAATAAAAGCATTGAATGCTATTGCATTGAATTAATGAAAACGGTTTGGACAGACAACCCGAACAAAGATAATGCCTTAGGCATCTACCTGTAGTGGGTAGAGGAATAAAAATAGTGTCAAAACAGGCCAAACTCGTGCAGGGGTTCGGAAGCACCGTCTATTGTTTAAAGGATGTGAGAAACATCTACAAGTCAGAGATTTCACCCATTTAAAAATTCTCCTGCATTCAAAAAGAATGATTGGAAACAGTTTTGATCCCCACACAGGTTTGGTGAACTTTTTGAGTAAGGAAAGGGATGTTGGATGTTGCCAATTTTTTCAACATTCCCATCCTTTACAAAATGTATGTATGCTTGTGATGACATGACTCTATAATCCATAAAAGGAAGTTTCTGTAAATCCTATTTCGTTTGACTCATACTATTCATGATATTAATGATTTTTTAAAAGTAAGATTGTTTTCATTCTTCAGGCTGAAAATGGATATCCTTTGGATATCCCCTTGAAAAGAGGAAAATTCCTTCAGTGTTTAGGGTTTTTCCTGTAAGATCTTATGCATGAAACTAATGCAATATGAAATGAAGACAATGAAAATCCACATTAATTTTTTTCCCCTATGACAGATATGTTGCAAATATAAAAAAGTATGAAAGCATCTAAGACAAAATAAATGTTATAATACATTTGACCCCGAGTTACCTGAGTGCCTTAGGAAATTTCTAGAGATTGCATCTGCCAAACTCAAAGCTGTACCACCTGCCAATCTTGTCAGTAGCTCCTCAAGCTTGGCCTTTCCCCTTTTCATTTTTCCTTCTCAGACGTTCTCGTTGCTTACTGCTGTCTGTTAACAAGTACAATGACAAAATAGTAATACATAGTATCAAAGAAGTAATACTTTTTACGAATGCATTGTGTAGAATGATATTCATTTCTACAGTATAAGCACAGTGCAACCAGTATCATTTTTATTGACCAAAACAATAAGAGGCCTTTCTTAAACTTATCTACATAGCCAACTATCTATATACCGGTCAGGGTTGTAATAAAAAACATTTTCATTAAAAAAAAAAGTTTTAAAATGTTTTTTAATGGGTTTTTTTTATGGCTCGGTGCTTTCAATCAGAATTTTTTCCCCCGGGGGATGTGTCTCATTGAGGCTTGTACATCATTTGTGTAAACAAAAATGTAGAAAAAGGGTCATTTTTAAGCACCAGGCGGGGAACCCAGGGATCCACTTTAGGGTATCAAAAACAGCAAAAATCAGAAAAAAGGGTATCAAATTCCCTAGTGCTGGAACCCGAAAAGGGTAGGAAATTTGATAGACCCTGACGATGGAATGAAAATATGACAAATCAATCGCTGTTATTGTGTGAAGAAAAGAAAAAAAATACCTCTCTTTTAATGAGAACATTCTTTAATGTGTTTACAAGTACGTTTTTTTTTACTTGAAAAACAGGGAAAAACGTCTAGTTGAAGATATCTCTGCTTAGGGTATATAAAAACAATGCAAGATACAAAATCCCTGTTAAGGGTCTAAAAATCTGAGATCGATCATGGGTTTCCCCGTTTAGGGAATTAAATTCACTCCTACCTTAATCCACGTTTAGGGTGCTTTTCAGAAAGTGATTTACGCGGATGATGTACAGGCCTCAGTGAAATACATCCCCCCAGGACTTTTCCCCCAAAATCTTTTGCAGTACCACTATGCTTAGTTGCTTACATTAGGTTATCGTATAGGACAGGTTATCATTTAAGGTCTTAACACACCAGCCTAAACTCCTGGGCCCCTATTCAATAAACTACTTAAACATGCTATTTAAGAACTTCTTTTGATCTTTTTGCTAAGAGAGAAATCTTAGCAAAATAAGGTATTCCATACAAGTATGTTAAGCTAAGAAATTTTCCCTAGCTTCGCCTGTGGCCAAGGCCAGTGGGTGTACATGAACTCCAATGTCGGAGGCCCGGGATAATGAGATTGCATCATTTGTATGCACAACCCTTCAGGGTGCTTCATTCTCTAAAAGAGGAAGTGCCGACCCTACCAGTATAAGAGGTTAACGGCAAAATTTTGAGACAGAATTTTTGGTCTAGAGTCTAGGTTTGCCCTAGATCTATATGAAGAGCCTTTCTGCTACATTCACACCTTTGCGTATTTGGCTTACCATACCTGACGAGACTCAAACCTGTACCATCAGTTTTCAAGACCGATGCCTTACCGACTGAGCCAGCGGGAAATCGCGGCAAGTGAAGGGTCTCCCAATGATTATAAGCCGGAAGCCGGAAGTCCGGGTTGGTCAACTTCCTAGGATGCAAATTGGCTAAATAAACCGAGCTCACGTGTGAAATGCATGGTATCACAGCTCGGGTAAGCTTTTACTTATGACTAGGCCTGAGTCATCACGGGTTTTCCTCAAACCGGGTTTGAGTGGGAAAAAACGGGCGGGGACCGGGTACCCGAAAATTTTTAAGTCAGCGGTGATAAAAGTTTATTGACCTCATTTGACCTTTTTCAAAACAAGTAATTGAATACCCGCTTGGTATGCACCACCGGCAAATCCTCTGACTGCGCAGGGGAAGCATGGGTTACGGGGAAGCAGGGAATAGATCGACCTCGGGCTACTTAAAACTGCAAATCCAGGGAGGTTATAAATCCCATCACAAGCACATGTAAATGATTCATTTTTCATGTAATATTTCCTCTTTGCCTACTCGGGATATTTCTTTTTCCAAGTGTACCACTTCACAAACTCGACTCCGAGATTAAACAAGAAAACAAAACATTCCCAAGATAATCACTTTCGTTTCTACTAGGCCAAAGATTGTTGATCTCAGCCGTCATGCCGAGACAAGCTACAGCTGGTTGTGAGGGAGCTAGAGGCCAAGGGTCAAAATGCTAGTCTTTATTTCTAGTCATCGCTCACTTCCAAATAAAATTCTTATAACCTTCATCATTAAAGTTTAAACTGTTATTAAAGTATTTTTATTCATTTGAGTGTGGAATTCAATTTAGGAAACTGCACCACCTGTTCATATTTCTTAGTAAAATATCTACTTTAACTTGTCTCTGAAAAATTTCCCTGAAAAAATCTAAATTTGAAAGGGTTTACAACACAAGACTGAACGTTCCTCTTTCATTCAGAAATCCCATGTTATGTTTGCTTGCTGGTGGGAAACGCTCTGCGTATACGATATACCACTACTTGCATGCTCAATGAGGGTTAGTCTATTTTCAACATGGGGGTAAATCTTTATTTCAGTGACGGTGCTTTTCTTATAATCGATCAAAATCCGATGAAATATACAAGGTATATTTTGTTCTTCAATTAAATAAAACCATGTACATGTTGCACTATATTTCATAATTCTAGATTTTATGTCTTAACTTCTGTCTTGATTCTCTGATCCCTTTGTGGAAAATGAACTATGCCGTCTGGACTTTACTGGATAACAACCTGTGTGCATGCATATATGTACTGTACGTGCGCTGCGCATGCCTGGCTCGTGCGTGTGCATGAACGAGAGTGTTTGTTACGTTGGCATTGAAGAGTTCAATTCAATTCAATTCAATTCAATTTATTTCCACATATTGAGTAAAAAACATGTAATAAACATTACAATCGACTCTTCGAGTATATACATAGATAATAACAAATACAGGTATAAATAGTAACAATATATACATAAAAGGAACATAGAAAATCAAAATGTGGAGGGAATTGACAAAGGCCATATTGATCTATCAAGGTCAATCCCCAATGAAAGAAAAAAAAAAATGGAATACATAAATTACATAAGAAAAAATTAGATACTTAACCTGAAAACCCCAGACAAAGCAAAAGAAAGTAAAAGACAAATAAAGGGGAGGGAGAGGCAAATATAAAACTATCTTATGGAGTAAATAGGTAAAATTTATATTTCCGTTTGAAAGACAGGAGTGTGGGGAGATGTTTGAGTTCATTCGATAAAGAATTCCAAAGTTTGGGTCCAACATATTGAATAGTGTTACGTGAAAATGTGTATTTGAAATTTGGAATAAAAAGATCATTAGCTTGTCTGGTTAGACGACCAGTAAGTGATTTATTCTGTACAAAACATTTATTAAGAAAGTTTGGCAAGAGATTATTGTAATAAGAATACATAAATATAGCAATTTGTTGATTATTAATTTGATCTATAGTGAGTATTTTATATTTGGCAAAAAATGGTGCAGTGTGTGTACGAGGGTTAGAGTTTGTGATAATTCTTATTGCACGTTTTTGAAGTATTCTTAATCTACTCAGATGGCAATCAGAACAATTTCCCCAAACAATATTACAGTAGTTAAAATGAGGTAAAATCATTGTATAATACAGATTAAGAAGGATATTCAAAGGTAATATATGTTTAAGTCTGTTCATGACACCTAATGTTTGTGCTACTTTACAAGACACGCTGTTAATATGTTCTTTCCAAGTTAATTTATCATCTATGGTAACCCCCAAAAATTTGGTAAAATGAACAAATGGTATATTACAACCATTGATACATACATCTATTTCCTTACAATTAATATTTTTATTTTTAGGTTGGAATAACATACAAACAGTTTTATCAAGATTTAATTTAAGTCTATTTGCTAAAAACCATGAATTGACCTTAGATAATTCAGTAGAGAGAGTGTTATTCAGCGTCTGTACGTTATCCCCTGCTAAAAATAAATTGGTGTCATCTGCAAAAACAATTGGGTTAAGGATATCACTTACATATTGAATATCATTAACGTATAAAAGAAAAAGTAACGGGCCCAATACTGATCCCTGGGGTACGCCTAAAGAAATTGATTTTATTTCAGAGGACACATTGTCAATTGATACATACTGGAGTCTATTATTTAAATAACTTTCAAACCAATCCAAGCAAGAACCTCTAATTCCATAGAATTTCAGTTTTTCTATTAAAATATTGTGATTGATACAATCAAACGCCTTTGATAAATCTAAAAATATTCCGATCAAAAATTGCTTATTTTCAAATGTTTCAGAAATGGTATTAATAAAATCAAGTAATGCCATATACGAAGAATATTTTTTCCTAAAACCATATTGTCTATTATACAAAATATTATTACTACATAGAAATGACATGAGGCGAGTATAAACAAGTTTTTCAAAAATCTTAGAAAATGTAGAGAGTACTGATATTGGACGGTAGTTATTCAATACACATTTATCCCCTTTCTTGTAGACAGGAATAACTTTCGCTAACTTAAGCTTGCTTGGAAAAATCCCGTTTTGTAAAGAACAATTAAAAATATTGCACAAAGGTTTTACAATAATAAAATAGTCTTTTTAATAATGTCAACGTCTATATCATCATATCCAGGACTTTTACTAGATTTTAGATGTTTTACGATTTCTAGTATTTCATGACATTCAATTGGATTCATAAACATAGAATGTATGTAATATTTTTTAGGAAGGAACTCTGAGAAATGATTCTGTACAACTGGTAAAGTTCTTTCAATGTCATTCCCAACATCAGCGAAAAAGTTATTAAATGCATTTACAATAGTATTTTTGTCAAAAATTTGTACATCGTTAATCTTAATGCATAGGCAATCTAACTTGTTCTTCACTCGATTCAGAATATGATTAATTATTTTCCAAGTACTTTTTGTGTTATTACAAGATTTCTTAAACAAATTAAAATAATATTCTCTCTTGTGCCTACGAATTTCACAAGTTACTAGATTTCGGTAAGTACAGTAAGCATTTTTTCGATATGTTGTTGGGTTTTTGAGATACTTCCTATACAAAAGATGTTTTTTATTAATCATTTTCTTTAATCCTGAATCAAACCAGGGTTTATTTTTATTAGATATAGTTTGTTTTACTGTTTGGAGAGGAAAACATTCATTGTAAATACTAGTAAGGCTCAACATAAATGCATCAAACTTAATATCAACATCTGGCGATTCAAGAACCATATTCCAGTTAACAGTTTGCAATTTATTACAAAATCTAGAAGTATTAACATCATTTATAACACGCTTATATCTTACATTATTGCACAGTGATTTATGGGGAAAACTATAAAATTTAGAAAAGGTAAAAATAGGCAGGTGATCACTCACATCACTTAAAATTATGCCAGTACCAAGATTGTATTCAGGCCTGTTTGTAAATACATTATCAATAAGAGTAACAGAATTATGAGTGATCCGTGTTGGTTTGAGAATCAACGGAGTAAAGGAAAATGTAAGAAGAAAATCAATAAATTTATCAATATCATTATTCATTGTGGGATTCAATAAATCAACATTAAAATCGCCAATCAATTGACATTCCTTATGCCCTGATGATATTTTATGGAGCGATGGCTCAACAAAGTTAAAAAAATCAGTGATAGGTTGTGAAGGAGGTCTGTACACTGTGGCAAGAATTAAGCTTTTTTCTTTATGAAACACTTCAATAAAAATCGACTCAATAGAATCATTAAAACATCAAGATCAGTGCGCCGATGAGACCTCACACCATTTCTGATAAAAAAGCCAACACCTCCACCTCGCTTATTCTTACGGCCAGTACCAACAAAATTGTAACCACTGAATATAAATGTCTCGTCATTGATTAGCCAAGTCTCAGACAGAGCTATGATATGGAATGAAAAATTCAAAGTAGACAAAAGAGATTCAATATTTTCAAAATTTTTCTTAATACTTCGACAATTGAAATGCACAACTGACAGTGTACTATGATCATTAAGATTATATTGGCAAGAATTAAAGTGATCATTTAATTGAATTGGCAGATAATAGCAGGTATCATTAATAAACTCATTCTCTTCAGTCCCCACAGAGGTGTGCTCCTGTAAACTCTCCTTACAGAAAGAACATTCATGATTATTCAAATTTGGAAGTTGCCTCAAACAAAAGGAACAAGACGTGGAAATAGACATTTAAATAACATATAACCAGGTTTAACAAAAGCACATAGATAATAAAACTACTCATAAATTGATAAAATTGTTCGTTTCAGAAAGAAAGAGAGAGAGAGAGAGTGATGGATAAATGTAATTTTTATGAACTTGCAAGAACCAAACGGGGGTGGAAAGGTGAGAAATTTCCTCAAAATTAGAACGTTCGGTACATGACATTGATGTGACAAGTATATAAATATTTTTAACTATGAAACAACTCTAAAATCAGCAATATACTGGGTCTTATTGATATGATGAAAACCCGAAACCCGAGAACACAAAACCGGGTTTCAGCTCGACGGACGGGGCCCGGGCGGGGAACCGTTTCGACTCAGGCCTACTTATGACATTAATTTTGACGGAATAAACCATATTTTTATAGGTGCTCTACAGTTATAGATTAACATTAGACCTACATGTAATGTTAGATCTGGACTCTAGAAAGTAGAACATCATTCCAAGTCCTGTCCCTCCTAGCTATAGGATAGCTATTCATTACTTGTATTCTGATACAACGAATAGCGTATAGCTTGGTTCCACAAATCCATGTGTAGAGTTGTAGACCAATCATAACAAGAAATATAATGCCTCCAAATCACTCTTTCTCATTCCCGGCTAGCACTGCAAACTACCTACCTTCAGAATTTGCCAGTGGATCAGTAAATCTAACTGTGATATCAGAATCAGAAATTTCTTTTTCAAACTAAGCTCAAAATATCAACTTTTGATTGATACAAGTACCCAAGAAGTACCTGGGTCATTCCATGCCAAATCACCCCCAAATTTTCTAATTTTGCACCCTACTTTCTCAGAAGTGTGTTCAAATTTGGTACATATAAAATTCAACATGTGTCACGGATGAAACAAAAAGAATTAGTGCAAATGGTTGTTGGTTCCCGTGCTACGGCCCGCCCTTTTTTTTTCACTTTGGCGAAAAATGGGCATGACCCCCAACATTCAAACGGCTATTATGGCAGAACCGGTTGACCAATATTCATGAAACTGGTACCATCGAAGACGAAATTTAGAAAGGAATAAAAAAATCATCAAAACAGATGCTGGTGCAATCTAAAAGGTCATGACCTCTTGAACTTTACTTTGACCTTGATTTTTACCCCCGGGTGCAAAATTCATTGAACTTGATTTTGAAGTATGTTAATTGTCACTATAATGTTTACAAAATATGTTTAAAGCAAAGATGATATTTTATTTCTTCACCTATAAAAACTTAAAAATATTTTGCTTTAAAATACACTGTCGCCCACATATTGATATTTGTGCCAGTACAATGCTGACACATCTCACGTTACATGCATTCTTCCACAAAGAGGTTACACTATGACTATATGAAGAAGAAATTAAGTTTTTCAGGTAACATACATAAATCAAACATTAAACACATAGCGGTGGCCCGGTGGCCCGGGGCCACCAAAATTGGCTCCCGGGCCACCATTTTTCAAAAAGTGATAAGTTTGGTGGCCCGAATCGGGCAACCAGAAAATTTTAAGTTAACGCAATTTACGTGGTGTTAATTGTACACATTTTAGCTCCTTCCGCGATCCGAATTGCAAGTCAGTTTTATTCGCGATTCATCAGCGCCGACGCAATTTGAGTTAGCGCAACACCACTCTAATTGCACCTGGATCTAGTTGCGGTGAGCTAGCCGACCTCAAATGAAAGTTAGATTGGTCTTATGGCAGTATATATAGGCCTCGGTCTGCGGCCGTGTGTATTTTCTGCGCACCACACTAGGCCTGTTTCGAGTCTAGTACACGATTAAACGTCCGAAAATGTCACTACACAAATAATAGAATTTTTATCGACTACTCGGAAACGTAGCTTGAACTTCAGAATGATCCAAAAATGCGAAATCATTAATGAAATCAAGAATGCTTCCCTCCATTTCAAAGTTTTAAGGTGTGATTATGTCATTTAGACGCCTTAAATTCACATCTCTTTTTTGATCACCAAACTCTTATGTCTCGCGCAGCGAAAACAAGTGTTTCAATAATATTCGGAAGCCGTAAGCCCTGATGTGTGTGTGTGTGAGAGAGCGACTTAATCGCGCATTGCACCATCGTTCACCACAGCGATATGCACCGTAAGCAAGTGAGCTCACTAACGTAATCAAAGATACGCTTTCATAGTCAGTGTGACAAAATATTTTTGGAACATAGCAATGAACGAAGACGAAAGGATATTACCAAGAAAAAACAAAAACATTCATACTTGCAAGTAAGCGCTTGTTCGTTAGTTATATGCCCTTGCTGGCGATTTGTGATAGGGATTTCAATCATTGGAGTTCGATTTCAAATGACTGCTCAGCGCTTTCATCGTAATGTATACGTAGTTTCAACACGGCCGAATGGGATTTTGTGCACTGACTGTTACGCTCCACTTCCGGGTTAGCGCCATCTCTTGTCAGCTGACGAATAATTGAAACACGATTTCAGTAAATTAGCGATGAAATATCAAGCAAATGCCGATCTATTTGGCTTTATTTGACCAGGATTTTTTATTCGGTCCTCACAAAAATAGGTAGGATGCTATGATTTGAATTTTTATGAACTGGACAAGCAATACAGTTCTTTTCAAAGCTGCTTTATTGCCAACTTTCTTTATGAAACTCGGACATTACCGTTAGGGATATTGCACACGCTGTTATATGGGTATGGGACTGGCCTCACTCCGGTGCTGCAGCGCAGGTGCAGCTCCGGCGCGGGGCTGAATAATTGTGGCAGGCTACGAACAGCTGGAGTGGTCGGCCGACTGGCCAAATGAAAGTACCGAGTAGTCGATTAATCGTCAAAAAAAAAAAATGACCGTTTAAACGAATACCAAAAATGGGCTTTCAAAACAGCCCTACATTGAAGGGATCATTGTAAGGAAGAATCATAAAATAATCTGCAACTTTATCATTGAATATGATCATTTCAGGGCATAGGAGGGTAAAACAATGGGTTTTAATCATTCTAACAACGTTTTCTTATAATCTTTAAATTTCTTATGTTTTTCTTTGTTTTTTTTCGGGCCACCAAATTTCATTCTCGGGCCACCAAAAAAAGGGAAATGATAATTTTGGTGGCCCGAACGGGCCACCAAGAAAAAAAGTTAGTGTGGAGCCTTGATATGACAGTGTACATATATATATATTAATAGATATATAGGCCTTTTGAAAGGGGGTGGGGTTGCAATATTGCACCCTTAAAGGGGGTACCCAATGCTGAAACAATGTTAGTTCATTTAAAAGAGCGTGATTATATTAGCAGAATATCATCTGCCTTAAGTTTTTTAAAAAGTCATGTTGCCAAGGAAACCTCCAAATGTGGTAAGATTTCAGGATATTTTTGACCTTTCGGCTGTGACCCAGTCTCAAATGGGTATGAAATATTGCACCTTCAAAAGGGGTACCCAATGCTGAAACAATGTTAGTTCATTTAACCCATAGAGGTACAGTGTCTCCTTTAGGAGACGCTTTTGCAGTATCTGCTGATCCAGAATGCTGGGGATTACACACTATATATGAGCAGAAAGAGAAAATTCACTGAAAGTTTTGAGTTCATTCCCAATGCAGTATGTTGTTGTGTTTTTGAATTAGAGCAGTTTAAATGTATTTAATCATTAATCTCTTTAAAAAGGCAACACAGTGAATATTATATAATCACTATTGTGAGATTCAGCTTAAATTTTGCAATCATAATTCATTTTGGTTCATGTTATATCTATATTTATTTTTTTAAAATTATGTAAGAGTGGAAAAAAATAATATTTGTTGCCAATTTGAGGATTGAAAATGATTAATGTAGACCTCTACAAAGCCCTGTACTTCTATGGGTTAAAAGAGCGCTGTGACCAAGTTTCAAATGGGTACCCACTTTGACGTCAAAATGGTGTAAAAGTGGGTACCTTGTCGCGCAATTCTAGCAAAATGCGCGCAACGCATAATACATATTGTACAGTCTAGAACCTAGCGCAACTGCAATGCGCGAAGCAGGGTACCCACTTTGACGTCATACCCCATCCCCAATTTTTTTGTCAACTCTTGACTTTTTATGAGAAAATTAGCCAAATGCATTGATTTCGATTGAAAATCATCAAATTTCTAATGTTATTCCTCTTATAATTCCATTCTCGATCATATATAAAAAAATGTTTACCATTGTGTAATCACTTTCAAGATATATAGGCCTAGACCTTCTGATGGGGGGGGGGGGGGGGGGTGTTGCAATATCGCACCCCCCCCCCCCCCCCCCATCAGAAGGCCAAAATATCTATTTATATATACTCACATACACTATCATATTGTGCTTAAAATTAGATTTATGTAAATATCCTGAAAAGATTAATTTCTTTTACCTGTATTTATAATGTAACCCGAGTGTGGAAGTATGCATATAACATGAGACTTGCCAAATTGTACCTACACAAATGTCAATACATGGGGCAACAATGAATTTTCAAAGCAAATGGTTTGTTTAAGTTTTTAAAGGTGAAGAATTAAAATATCATCTTTGGTTTTAACATATTTTGTAAACATTATAGTGACAATCAACATACTTCAAAATACAGTTCAATGAATTTGCACCTGGGGGTAAAAAACAAGGTCAAAATAAAGGTCAAGAGGTTATGACCTTTTAGATTGTGCCAGCACTCATTTTGATGCATTTTTTGGATTTCTTTCTGAATTTCCTTGTCAATGGTACCAGTTTCATGAAAATTGGTCATCCAGTTCTGGCACAATAGCTGTTTGAATGTTGGGGGTCATGCCTATTTTTGCCAAAACGAAAAAAAAGGGCGGGCCGTAGCGCGGGGACCGACGGGCCGTTTCCAGTAATTCTATTTGTTTCATCCATGACACATGTTGAATTTTATGTGTACCAAATTTGAACACATTCTGAGAAAGTAGGGTGTAACCCATTTGGTGAATCCGGATGGAATGACCCACCTACATGTACCTTCTTAGAGATATTGCCGCTTGATTAATTTCCATGTCAATAGCGCGACCTCCGACATCTTACACCTGCTGGTCTCGCCACAGGCTCTAGGTGCGATCAGCGAAGAGCGGTAGACGCAGTGCGCACTCTCGCACGTATTTGGCGACCGGTGATACATGCGAGAGTGTGCGCTGTATACATAGAGATCTTATATATTGACACTAGAGGGCGTACATGTACCCCCCGCATTTCTGTGACGAATTGATCAGGCCGTCCACCATCTTAATCCCGGCAAAAATCAACATAACCAGGTACGGGCTATAGGGGCTTAGCTTTGCAGCTGTATCATTACAAGGTGGATAAAGGCACCATTTTGGCACAAAACTTCCTTATGGACTAAATTTTATATTTTTGGAAGTGTAACCACACAAACCGATGTTGGAGTCAGGGGCAGGGGCAGGGAGGGGGTGACTCCTTAAGATGCTTAAATGTACATTGTTTGCAATTGGGTGAGCTTTACGATGGAATATAGGCACAAGTTGAGAATTGAGAAATTTTCAGACAGGGTCTAGAAGATACAAATGTGTCCCTCCCTGAGGAAGGGGGGGGGTTAAGGGTGAAACACTAAAGTGCCCCTTTGATAATAAATATGAACAATTTCCTGCCTATATGAGTAATGGATAGTTCGATTTTAACCAAATTTGGTTGGAATCATTCCTAACCAGAAAGAATTACCAAATCTGTTAAGTGCCTAGTGAGAAATGTGTTTGTTGGGGCAGCACTACCCGACCGTGCTCATGGGGCAGAAATAGATAGAAGTGAATTTTTTTTTTCAATGAGAAGCAGCTGGATTTTGGCCAAACTTGGTAGGAATCATCCTTCTGCAAACGGAAATTATAATTGTTCATAATCTGATTGTACTTTCACAACCTACTGATAAATATAATTTGTCATTTTTAGCAACAGGGGCACTTATATACAAATTTTGTCCCTAGGCCCAAGCCCCTTCGCCTATTCCCTCAGTGAGGTATACATGTAATCCAAAATTGTGGATTGAATATCAATAAAATTTGATTTGATTTGATTTGATTTGATTTGTAAGCACGCCTACCCAATTCGAACAACTTTAAACTTCCACTGCTTGGGGAAACATTCATCAAACAAAATTTAGGAAAATTGATATTGTGCATTATTATATTGAGAAGCCCTAAAATGTGCATATATTTCTAATGCCCCATGGGCACTTTTGGTGCTACCCCTACCCTTTCACTAAGAAGTGAATCGCATGCATCTGAACAACTTCCATGCCCTCATATTAAATATGATTCCATTATTTCATTAAAATGGTTCCATACTCAGGGGACTTACAATGTACAAATATGTGTGTATTTTAACCAAAGGGGCACTTTGGGGTGTTTCCCATGATGCCACCTATTTTTTTTTTTTTTTTTTTTTGGGGGGGGGGAGGAACTCTTGTAAATAAATCGTTCCCATTTTAAAAAATATATCAAATCAATTATATTTTTGCCACTCCCTAAACTCACATACATGCAATACATTTCAGCATCCTAGGAAGGGTCATCCTCTCCGTGCCAACCCCCCCCCCCTGCATCTGCCCTAAAATGACAAGGAGATCACATTATAAAACATGAATATATTTGGCCATATGACTTTTAAATTGTATACAACACCGGCGTAAATCCACTCTGAGGAGTGGGGGGGATGATTGACTTTTTTGACGATTTTTTTTCTGTCGATCTCACACTTAAGTATAGGCACACACCCTCACTAACCCCCACAGACCCCCCTACACACATTTTAATATTTATTTTGCGAGCGAGCGAAGCGAGCGAGCCAAAAATAACCACTTTTTTGGTTTTCAATCGCATTTTCGAATAGAAATTCTAAAATATGATGGTTGTTTATGACAGATATTCAAAGATTTTACTAACGGATTAATTAAAATATATTTTCTTTCTTAAAAAGGGGGGGGGGGGATATTTGTATACGCCATCCCCCCCTCTCCAAAAAGTGGGGGGATATATCCCCCCCATCCCCCCCCCCCCGGGATTTACGCCAGTGGTATACAACGTTAAACAGAGGAAAATGGTAAAGGAATTGCAGAGAAATTGACATACATGTATCTCAACTCGCTCCCATATACATGTAGGCTAACATGCTATAATCCGGGCAGAATCGGAGTGTTTGCCCGGATTAAGATGGCAGCCTGTCTGCTCTATTGCGCAGAGCAGCAGTGCACGCGCAAATTATGCGTAGTGAGTGCTCTAGTGTCAATATATAGAATATCTATGGCTGCATGTAACGCTCTTCGCCGATCGCGCCTAGCGCCTGTGGCGAGACTAGAAGGTGTAAGATGTCAGAGGTCATGCTATTGACATGGAAATTAATCAAGCAGTAATATCGCTAAGGTAGGTACTTGTATCAATCAAAAGTCAATATTTTGAGTTTGAAAAATAAATTTTAGATTCTGATATCACAGTTAGATTTTCTAATCCACTGGTGAATTCTGAAGGTGGTTTGCAGTGCTAGCCGGGCATGTGAAAGTGTGATTTGGAGGCATAATATTCATTGTTTTCATTGGCCTACACTCATCAAAATATAGTAGCTATCTAGCTAATCTCTCCCTCTCCCTGTCTTTGGGTGGCTGTCGCAAAACTGAAAAAGGAAGTCTTCCAGAGAGCCTCGGGGCACTGCCGGAATGATGCTGGTAAGTAAATTCAAAACTTTTCTCCTCTGTTATCATGGTTATAGCAGCTCTAAAAGTCTAAGTGAATTTATTTCGCGTTCATGTCGGCAATTAGTTTCTCTATTCAAAACACCGTTTTGACCTAGCCTATGGTCATGACAGTAGTAGTCCTTTTGCTACAGCCATTCAAATTTAGGGATATGACTTGGAATGATATACAATGTAGATTCTAGAGTCTAGAGTTTATAATAGAGACCCATCACTTTCCGTGCTCATGTCTGAAAAGTTAAGAATAGACATGAATCCAGGTAGATCTATAAATGAATAAAGTGCAGCGACTGCCTCGTCAGCTGCTTGTTGCGCAGTGGTTTAAGCCACTGTCAGAACTCGATTACCAGTCATGCTAATGTTAATCACGGCCAAGGTTCGAATCCCTGTGACGCTGACAATTTTTTTGTCGTTATGAAATTGTTGGTAATGCCAAATGGCGTTTATTCCTTTGACAAAACAGTTAAAGTGTGATGAATATTCTTCAATCAGGTCGCTGACAGTTGATCTCCGCTGTCATCCTCACTTCAGAGTCGCCTCAAAAGTGCCTACCGGAGACTTCTTGAGAGTCTCCTGACTAGCCTACTGAGTACGGGTACGGGTACGGGTGGGCCATACTGCAGCCAGTGTAGGCGGTGTACATGTATGATGTAGCTTTGCCTTTGCAGGCTTTGGCTCTGCCTGGCTTTGGTTTGCATTCCATTGCTTTGCTATTATTATAATACTAGGTCTAGTCTAATGCTGGATCATGCTAAATGTTAGACCTACCTTACTCCTTAGCCTTTTCTTTTCCTTCAATCCGCGCTGTATTTGTACTAGAGCTGTCAATCTGCTGATTTCTATCTAGGTTGGATTTAGTAGTTTGGCTGGATTCATGTCGATGTGGACGTCAGCTCGATCAGCCGGATCGGACGGACGACGGCGGCGCGCGCGGCGTAGCTAGCTAGCTGCGTGGAACTGAACCAAAAAACCTAGCATGTGCACGTTACGCAATTACGAATCAGAGCGCTGGGGATATAGGCTACATACCAGATACGATGTTAATTTTTAATTATGAAATTAAAGTATGCATTCATGGGGCCTAGATAGCAGGGAACTGATGGAAAAGAATGTAATGTTTTACAATAAAATTCATTTGTCATAAATAGCTGATAAGAATGTGTGATTAATTACTATTTTCATTTCAAACATTCAAGTCACATCTGAAAAATAGACTAGGCCTACTAGTATTTGTCGGGGGGGGGGGGGGAGGGGGATATGGACGATGATTTTACATAGTATAGGTATCTCGGTCGAGATATGTCCGAACGTAGAGGGCGTCAACACTTTGACTGCAGAGTGGATTTATAGCTATGTTTGATAAAATGCCTCCACCTTCCAAATTCTGGGTACACAATTGTGAGGACATGCCCCCCTTGGAATTTCTGCCCTAATGCAAAGGTTGAAGAGTTTCCCTTCCCCCTTTATTATTATTTGGGAGGGGGTGTTAATAGAATTAACATGCATTTGATTAGAGACATTGAATCAGGTTTAACATTTTAATAATTTCACTAGAATAAATGATTCTTTCATATTATGTACAAAAAACCCTGCTAGTTTAAAAGTCTGTTATACTTCAAGAATGCTTTGTGGAGAGGGGTGTGTCTTTCAACGCATATGCAGGATTGGGGAGGGGGGCATTTATGGCCAGAAAATCGGAAATTGACAGAATGCGAGAGAGAGAAAAGGGATGATCTGAAGACAGTGTAGACGTAGTGATAGATATAAAGAAAGAGAGAAAAGGCAAAAACGTGGAGAGTTTTATTGAGTTCAATGACAGAGAGTGAGAGAGAGGAACAAAGCTAAATCTTTTAAAATGAATTTCTTATATTAATCAATGAATGCAGACAACAAAAGAGGAGAGTGGTTATAGAAGATATGCTATAGAGAAGAAATAAAGATTGTTGAGTGATGGTAGAGTGAACTGATTTCAGCATTGCTTCATGATATAAAATTTAATCAATTGACACCCAATATTGAGGAAATGGACTGGCCGGGGGGGGGGGGCACGGGCCTAATATGGTATACGGGGGTGTGTCGCTGAGATGAGTCGCTTTTTTGGAAGAAATCCCTAAACATGGGGTATAGTTTCGAGTCGGAAAATCCCTAAACATGCTCCTCTCTTTTTTTTTTAAATCAGCAATTCTATTGTTTAGAGTACACATCCGAGGGTCGGGAAATCCCTTAACATGCCCCTCACTTGTTAAAAATGAGTAATTTTATTCTTTAGAGTAGGCCTACATCCGAGGTGCATAATCCCTAATAATGGGTGCCCTTCTCTGCCAAAATGACCATTAAACATGGATACGGTTATGAAGGCTTCAGCGACACACCCCCGTCGGCACCAAATTCGAGCCCCGGAATGAACTGCCGTCTGCAAGAATAGAGTTTGCTCAAAATGATTATCAAATGAGTTTATATTAATCCTTATCAGAAAGAAAGCTGAAAGAGAGAGAGAGAGAGAGAGGATGATCACACACATAAGGAAATGGATTGAGCATAGCAGTATAGTGTATGCTTACAAAATTCGGAATTATGTTTGAATAAAAGAATTTTAAAACAGTCGTGGTACAACTGCAGGGGAATGATTAGTAGATGCCATTCAGGCTCAAAACAGAAGACTTTTTTCACCGGAACCAAACATTGAGATTTTATGCTGCATTTCCTTCATTCGGGAAGCTTTATACATACTCTCAGTAGAAAATGGATACAATCAAATATCGTCTTGCAAGCTGGCAGCAAGGCACCTGCGTTCTGTTCATGTAGTTAGCAGACGACGCAACAGACTGGGAGGGAACTATTTTGATCCCCTTGTTTGACCTTTGACCGCGCCCCCCATAGCTTGTACATGCGCGTGTACGTGTCGCCACTCTCTCTATAAATCACAGAGATACGATGCATACACAGTATGCCTTCCGAAGGAAGGCTAGAGAGGCAACTAAAATTTGACCTTTGACATGCCATAGGCTTTTGCATTGGGCCAAAATGGCGGCCGCGGCAAAATTGAAGACGACTTCGGAGGGTCAATTATTATTCATGAGATAAAACTCTCAAATACCGTTCGATGATTGGGTAATTGCCTTCATGTTTAATGCATAAGCTCATACATAAACATTTTTGCCTTCCCACAATTCCCTACGATTTGAGGCAGCAATTCGGATAAATGGCGGCTGGCAGAGGAGTGCAACTTTTTGACCATTTCAGCACAAACCGCTCAAGAAATTTCTTTCAGGAAATCTGCGTGTTGAGAAAAGAATTTAGAGTAAACCCCAAGGAAGCAGAAATTCTTAAAAGGAGCATTCAGAATGGAATGAGATTTATAAGATGACCTGAAAAGTAAGTAAAGCGACATTTTGTTAACCAGTCTTCATCGTAGTTGTTAATCGTCCGTCAAGCAGTGCGTAGGCTACCTGTACAAAGTGCATGGGACATCACCTCCAAAGCCCAAAATTAGGAAACTATTCTTGTATATAATTGAACTCTAAATCATGAGAGAAAAATCATGTAATGGCGATATTTTTCAAAGAGATTAAACTTTTTCCGTAGAGAACTGTTTGTAGAATTTTCTCCGGTGGATAAAGTACTGAAGCTAACTAAATCAGCGATAATCAGCGGTAGATGTTGACCTGTTAGAAACTGGAGTCGAGGCTGAGTGCACTGCAAGACGGACGGCTACGATATTCCCAAGCGTAATGTTAATTCTGATTAAGCCGTTACTGGCCGGCTGGAGTGAGTGTCCCTGTGCCCCTGGGGCCGGGCCTTGCTGGGAACATTGATCCGGACTAACTCTAGACTCTAAGTAAAACTTTAGCCATGATTGTTCATGTTAAGCTATACCCTGGTTTGAATTCATGATACTCCTATATTGGACCTTCCTTTGACTAGTTGAACTTGATGTTTTCTTTGTCATGAAAATCACCCATCATCGGACTAGATATCTAGGTCTAGTAGACAGTAGACCTAGGCCTAGCACAGTTAGACCAAGCCTGGCTATGTATGGGCTAGACATCATTCATAGACCTGTTATCACCACAATGCTTTTAAATAATCATGATATAAACCTCTTTCTCTTTTTTAATTTTTAAAGGGGACCTGAACCTGATGTAGTCTTCAGATGGTACAATACAGGCAGATTTGGTTATCAAGTCAACTCCACTTGATCTAGAAAAATCTACTACTGGCAAGGTATGAAGTAAGCCCATTATGATTTGTAGCTTTGAAAAGTGTAGATTTTTAAAGTTTTTCATTTATGTAGTACGTTATTTAAGCTAAATTCTAGACAGAAATATCCATGTGCCGTGGATGTTTTAAAAAAAACCCAACGTATTTTACTACAGAGTAGCCATACAAAGTAAAGACTAACGAGTCTTAGCCTAATAACAACAACCAATATCTTTATAATCACAGACTGAAGCTTGCAGTCTTATGTGCAGACCTCCTAGTATAATGTACCGTACTAGTTAGAATAAAGTTTCAGGCAGGTTCATCACGTCATTTATCATGTACTTAGAGAGGAGCCTTTCTCTCTCTCTCTCTCTCTCTCTCTCTCTCTCTCTCTCTCTCTCGACTCTGCAGCATGTTTACAAATTTTTCTCTTTTCTTTTGTTTTCTACTTGCAGGTTGTCTAAGAAGTTCAAGTACAAGGCTTGTAGAGTATCCAGCTGCTTGAAGACTAAGGAATTGCACCCTTCCCCAAGCCCTTATTTTGAAACTTCATTTGCATTTTGCCTAAAGATGTATACCTAGATTAAAATTTAAGCCTGATTTCATGACAGGCTAATAAAATGTATAAATCTGTGAATTCAATTGAAACATGGACCAAAACCATTTTAACAACTATTAAAAAGAAATAAAAAAATCAGGGAACACAAAAATTGTATATAGAAGTTGTGCCTTCAAAATCAACAGTTCTAGGACTATTATTCCTCGGGTAATTACCTCCAGTGTACTGTCCCCCCCCCCCCCCCCAAGAAATAATCCTGAGGTCAATTACAGTAAGTAACATTTCCAAGTTAGGGGATGGGATGGGCATTGTAACTGGCTTGGGTTGATTGTCCAGGGGTAGACACTGAAGGGGGGGGGGGGTGATTGTTTGGAGGGTAGTTCTGGAGCAAGTCTAGTCAACTATTAGGGATGGGTTCCTTCACGCTGTTACCTGAATTTACAAAACTACCTATGCAGGTAGGTGGGGAACCATATGAACCAATATCTAAGTTTTTGGCTGAATTGTTTCAGAAATTGGTAAAACTTTTCATTATTCTTTTTTACATTTTTATTATCATTATCATTATCATTGTTGTTATTATTATGTAATTACTTTGATAGGCTATATGGATTCACACTGCAAGAATGTTTAAATAGTAGGCCTATTATAAGTATTCCCACAAGAGCTTTCTGCCTCCAGAAATGTTTGCTGATCTCTTGCTGCATTGAAATTAGAGTTACACTTTTTTGCTAATAAAATAATTTTCTTCTCTCTATATTCTTATTGTCCTTCAATTTCTCTTAACCTTGAGTAAAATCTGATGTTGATGTTGCTTTTGTCAGTGTTGTTGATGATGATGAGGATGATGATGCTGGCACAAGATCATATGAAGTTGCTTTGTAATTGAGGTTGATTGCAGCCATATGGAGGGGGGGGGGGCACTGTCCGAAAAATCACTGAATAGCGAAAGAAAGATAGTGTTGTTGATGATGATGATGATGACGAGGTTGAGGATGATGATTCCGGCCAAAGATCATATGAAGTTTCTTTGTAATTGAGGTGTGATGGGGGGGGGGGGGGGGGGGGCTCTGTTCAAAAATTCACTGACTAGCAAAAGAAAGAAGAAAAGACGATGATGATGAGGTTGAAGGTGATGCATGATGCATATGAAGTTGTTTTGTGACAGAGGTGTGATTGTAGCCATATGGTGGGGGGGGGGGGGAAGGGGCTGTCCAAAAATTCAGGGACTAGCAAAAGAAAGAAAAAAAAAGCATTGTTGACGATAATGCAGGCACAAAATCATGAAGTTACTTTGTAATTGAGGTATGATTGCAGTGCATACAGGACGGGGGGGGGGTACTGTCCTAAAATTCACTGACTAGCGAGTAAAAAAAAAAATGCTCCTCAGCATTTTTTCTTTGGGGGCATACACCTTAATGGGTTTGCAGAAATGATAAAAAAAATCCTTGGATCAAATTCTTTAGGGGGATACATTTATTATATGTCTATGATGATCCCCTCCCCAAAATGTCAACGAGCAAAAATTAACGTTAAACTTTGCTGAGAAGAGAAAGAGCTCACAGCTTTAAGTATAGGGGGTGGGGATGGGGGGGGGGGGCTTACGCTAGAAATTTGGTTTGACTAGGTGTGCTTTGTTCCAGAATGTGGGGGACATACCCTATTGTGTCAACCCACTCTTAAAATATTAGGGACGCATACCGCGCCATGCCCCTCCCCCCCCCCCCCCCCCCCCTCCCCACATTGATGCCCATGATTGCAGCAGCCATATGTGAGAGGAATTTATCTGTTTGGTGGAGGGGGCCAGGAGACATGCATGTTACTGTTTACAGGATACGTTTACATAATTTGAAATATGAAACAAAGTTAATCTACAAAAGAATAATACAGTAGCCTATAAGCTCTTGTGTTATGGAAATGGAGGTGATCCACTATTAAAAAAACAATGCTTGTAGAGTGTGGATTCCTCAAATAATAATATTGTAAACACAGCTTTGGTTGAATTTAGTCTGCAAGTGATCAACACAAAATAAAGTCAAAATCAGAAATGCATGTCTTACTGACAGCATCGGCATCAGATTTATAGAAGTGGGTTTAAGCTATTGGGGTAAAATGATTGATATGACAGAGGAAATTAGGGAAATTCTCAAGAGTCTGGGCGATCGGTACGGTAAATGAATGAATGAATAATTCAGTGCGCAGCGTTATTATGTTAATAAGTCACAAAAATCTAATACATATTCATAAATATTCATGAAAATGTGATACGCGCTGCGCGCAAGCCAAAACAAGCCTGATTTTCGCTGATACTCGGAAAAATGGTCTGCGCCATAGGTTTATAAAATTTTGTACATAAAACGCGGGATCAATTTGACCCTCCGTACCCCCCCTCCATGGCTGGACGGATGCAGAAGCGGAGTTTCAGCCCCCTGCTATAAATCCACTCTGTTTGACTGAACAGGCCGGAGCTGAAACTCCGCTTCTGCATTCGTCCAGCCATGGAGGGGGGGGGGGGGGGGGGGGGGGGGGGGTACGGAGGGTCAAATTGATCCCGCGTTTTATGTACAAAATTTTATAAACCTATGGCGCAGACCATTTTTCCGAGTATCAGCGAAAATCAGGCTTGTTTTGCCTTGCGCGCAGCGCGTATCACATTTTCATGAATATTTATGAATATGTATTAGATTTTTGTGACTTATTAACATAATAACGCATGCGCACTGAATTATTCATTCATTCATTCATTTACCGTACCGCCGCCCCACGTATGTTACTGTGCGCTCACGTAATGCGCGCCTCCATGTTGCCTAATTATGACGTCATCTCTAAAGGCAATTGCTCGAACCGAGAAAAAAATGTAAACAAAAGGTGTCACGTGTTTGCACATTTATTAATCAAAATCGACGAAAACATGACGTCAAACAAAGATCCTACCATGAACTGCATATTCATATTATTACATTTATAGTAACATTCATTACCATTCGCATTTATTTTTTTGTTAATACCCATATAATTAAGTACCTTTTTTGCATAAAAATCATTTCATTTCAAGTTTATTTTTATATCTCCTAAAAACACTCATTTTATGAAAAAAATACAATTTTTCCTATTTTAAGCTTTTGCATAGTGGGGAACGAGGACAAGTACTTACCATTTATTGCTCTTTTAGCCATCCTAGAATTTTTGGGACGACTACACTCTGCCCGAAATTGGTGCTACATTTAGGTAAATATTAAACATTTTCCTTGAAAAATTGCCATCGTATGATTTTGGCATTAGTATCTAAGCACTGTAGTTGGTAAAGGTCGTGATTTAAATGGAGTTGAATGTGTGAGAATGTCTGATTTTGATGTGATCTTGATTAAACTGTCTTTGCTTTTCGAACTTACTGTAAAACACAGTGTAATATTTGTCAAAAGCCGCAGATGTTGCAATCACAACGGTGCGGTTTACGCTCCACCGCCTTCTGCGTCGGCGCAGACTCCCAAGTCCCACTTCGATGACCGGGAGAACATGGGGCCCGGGTACCGGGTACGCGCATCACCTCACAAACACGAAACAGTGTTGCTGTATGCATCACTCTTTTTGCTAAATCGTCAAACAATTTAAACAAATCACCTCAATTATTTTGTTGATATAACAATACTCAATCAGTGTCAGTAGACTATGAATATTAGATTATCATTAATGTCAATCTAGCTAGGCCCACTCACACTACGAAGAAATAACACTAAAGAGAATCAGTTACGATGACATGGTTGATGTATTTATTCTTTTTCTTTCTCTCTCTTTATTTCTTCAGAATATCAACCAACCTTTTAAAGTCAAATGCGAATAATGTGTACAATTTATCCAGACATGAATAGATCTATTGGTAGTATGGTACAATTTTTGTGACCAGACACCACATAGAGTCAATTTCTGATTTGTTTGTTTTACATAGCGGCTAGCCTGATAAACAAAACTGTATGGATACAAAATAATAGAACATGATGATAATGGTAATGATGATAATAATGATAATAATAATAATAATAATAATAATAATAATAATAATAATAATAATGAGAAGAAGAAGAAGATGATGATGAAGAAGAAGAAGAAAGAGAAGAAGAACAATAATACAGGTCTAGGATGATTATCATATAGATGATAATAATAGTTAATGATAAATAGTACAAATAATAAGGATAACAACAACAATGATAATCAAAAGACTGATCACTAATCCACAATTCTACACACTGGCAATAATCATTCGTGAACAAACTGGACGTATATGGGACATAATGCATTGTAATCCCTCCACTGTGTATACCTTCTTCTGTAATTTTTTTAAGGTGCATCCAGTAATCAGTTATATTTAGAATACAAATATCTTCCTTTTGGTATGCCAATGATTTGCTTTAATGTTTCTGTTTACATTATCACAGGTAGCATCATGAACTCACCGGTCATATTCGTCTAGCAAGTTCTTGACAAGATCACAGAGACTGCTGACAGTGACCACTGGGGTCGGCTTGGGGCCCGTTTCACGAAACCGTCATTAGTCAACTTCTCAGCTAAGATCGCCGCTAGTTGGCTAGTTGTCTGCTACGTGTTTCACGAAGCCGTGTTAGCCAAGATCAACGCCAACATCCTGACTAAGAACTTATGACGCCTCTGACCCTGTCATATCTTTTTTCGTTGATATGCAGCGCCATCACATGCCACTAATTTGGTAGATTATGGCTGGCCAAAATGGAAGCTACATAGATTTTTTAAAATAATTCAAATCTATCTTTTCTAAGGGTTCCTGCAATCAATAATTCATCCTTGCTCATGTATAAATATTATATTTCATGTTTCATATGAAACGATCTGCAAAAAAGGTTTCCTAGGGGGGTTTCTCCCGTGATTGTAACATCTCACAAAAGAACGCAATTCTGCCACGTCAGGCAAGGCATAGTCAAAGGGATAGTCTGTAGATTTCAGACCCATATTTATTCAAAGATAATTTATATCGTAGATTTTTAAACAAAATACTTTTTAAGAGACATATTTTAGCTTGTAATTTGCCAAAATTATGCATATCAACGATTTGGTCAAGACATGACGCTGGATAAATATTTAATTTGCCTCCTTTTTCCGATCATGAACGTGAGGGTTTATTTTGCAAATCTAGTGTCCCGGGGTTCCCCATCTTACGTTCAAAACGACAATTCACTTAATTATTAAAAACAGAATTTTATAAGTTTTTCTTTGGTGTAATCTGCCTTCTTTGAAAATATCTTGAAGAGTGGACAGCATCCACGAGAATCCTCCTAAGAAGTGCACCCTAAACGAGGATTCAAGGGTAGGCCGCTAAGACACCCTAAACTCGGATTTTGTGCAGATTTCAGATTTGCACACCCGAAACAGAGGTCTCACTCATGCAATGACTGGATATGGGAGCCGCAACTGCTAGCACTAGGCCTTATGCGCTGGCCGGGGTACATATAGTATTGGGGAAATGGGTTCGGGTTTGAGATATGGGGTTAGGGATTATTGTACTTTTTTATTTGGGTTCCACGCGCTCCGCGCCTACCCCTGAAGAAATACCCTTTTTTCGTGTTTTTTTCTCGTGGATGCTGTCCACTCTTCAATGGAAGTGACCCCCCAGGGCCCTATAGAAATGAGTTGAATTTATATCAATTGAATTATGTATCTGACTTTCTGGAAATTAATTTTTTGGTTTTTTTGGGGGGGGGGGGTAAAGTTTTTTTTTTTTTATATACATGATATATGCACCATTCTGATTATTCTATTTGTTTCTATATGCTGTGAATTAAGAATATATTTATGGCTATTCTTTACAGTATGAATGTATGAAAGTATAATTATGAATGTGTAATTGAATTAATGTTTAGTAATTAGTTGGTTGCAATAGAAGAAATCATTTGCTTTGGTACGTGCATTAGCCTGATCAACCTTGCATGTTTCAAACTTACCTGGACCTATGAAGCTTGTTTTAAATTTTGAAACTTTTGAAGTTGTTTGACTAATAATGATAAAAGAGAATGATATATCTCCAGATTAACCACAAATTGTGAAATGTTTCATCTTCCACAAAATGTTCTGCAAGTTGAAACATGCAATGCTGATTCTTTGCCATCTGACTTTTGAGATAGTCAGAGGTCATCTGCTGTCGTTGTGTGTTTAGGTCCATTTGTATGTTACATTTTGCATATGTGTGGTCACAGTTTGGTGTTTGACACAAATGGCCTGATGTTTTGGTGTAGTGTATCAATGTTTTGCAATGTAAGCAATGAACATGAAGATTTTGTAGTAATGTGATGATGTATGCAGCTGGTGCGTGTGTTTGAGAATAATGAAACTTAACGTTACAAACAGGACAGGGAACAGACACTTTGACAAAGAGAGATGATATACAATCCAGACAAAACAGGTGGTTACAAGGTGACTCTACAGGGCATGACACAACAGACATGCAAACAAAACACAACAGGAACTGTGGTGAGTCGTCAATGTGAAATGTGTCTTGATGGATGATGTATTTTTTGTCCTTTGTTGCTGATAGTCCCAAGTGAGAAAAATGAGACTGGGGTGTTGTTGTGCTTGGGGGGTGGCCGGGGGGTGGGGGGGGGGGGGGGGGGGGGGGGGGGGGGTACTCGATCCCAAAGTGGTAGGTATGTGCCGCGGGCAAGACAAAAAACGGGGGCTTTGGAACGGACTTATTGTGAAAAGGAGGGTTTTCGGAACGGGCTTGGGAACTACAAATGTTCGTGAAAACGGGGGTCTTTGGAACGGTTCGCCTGTGTGTGAGTGCGTATGCATCCCTATGGAATGGGCATACGTGCTTGCAGCTAGCCCGGCAGCACGGGCGCCGGGTGTGCTCGCGTAGAGGCGATGGTCGGACAGCGCTCTGCGGGCCGCTTTTCACCAAAAATGCAGCTCATTGTAGCGGATCAATGCGGCCGGAACGGCGTAACGAAAAACATGCAAAGCTTTGGAACGGATTTCTTTCTTCTTTTTTCTCGATAGAAAGAAAATGCTATTTTTTTTGGTTCTTTTTCTCAATCAGATAAAAATTCTATGCTTTGGAACAGAAATTTGTAAAAATGGGGGTCTTCTCCGCGGCACATACCCACCACACATTATATACTGAGTGCCCCCCCCCTAGGGGGGCGGCCGGCAGCAACTTTTCTTTTCTTTGGTCTGCCTGGTGCTTTTGTTTGTTCAAAGTGTGAACATGTAGAACAGTTTGATGTTCTCTTATGGGAATCCCAGTTCTGCGGTGTCCAATCTAACGGTTTTCTGATAGTGAGGCGACAATAGCATGTGGTGCAAAATTTGGGAGGGGGGGCAGGGCCGTCGCCAGGGGGGGTGCGGAGGGTGCGAACGCACCCCCCTTCACTGAGAACCCCCCCAAAAAAAAAAAAATTAAAAAAAAATAATAATAAATAAAAAAAAACAAAACAAAAACAAAACAAAACAAAACCGGAGGGGGGGGGGGGGTAGGGATACTTGAGGGCTCTTTTGAAAAAGATCTAGGCGAAATACTGCATGAAATTGAGTTAATACGTTGTTTTTTGTGTTTTTGTGTTTTTTTTTCATAAAAAGCACCCCCCCCCCCTAGAAAAAAGCTGGTGACGGCCCTGGGGGGGGGGGGTGTATCTGGAGTGTCCAGTGAAATATTGATATTAAAATTGTCTAGAATTATCTGGTGGTACTTGGAAACACTATATGCATGCCCCTTCTTTCCCAATTCTGTCTCAATCCTCCTCCCAAAAAATCTACACAACAATGCCAAACAATTAATATGCTGTTCCATACATATATATATGTGTATTGTACAAAATGAACTACGAAACCACAACACAAGGTCAAAACAAACACCACAAGATACGTTCACACAAAATTCTAGGATAGATAGAAATGAAAGAAAGTTGACAGAATACAAGTCACTATTGAAATAAAAGCAACACAAAGTCTCGAAAATTTATGGATTTTTAATGTTTTTTTTCCAAAGAAATCTGAGAAATATTGAAAATAATTACTGTGACAGCTTCGTGTATATGGGACCGACACACCCCTTTCGCCGCCGGCTAATTCAAAATTGATTGCCGGTTCTTTTATATATTGGTTTGAATGTTACCATTATTTCGTATGAAGGCATGTGTACCTATGTTTGATTTTCATTCCAAAATAAGGTTGGCTACCAGTCTGGGGGTTCCCCCAGCTGACCTATATTAAAGCTGCTATTCATAGGTTTTGAATATGCTCGAATTTCATATCAAAATAAAGTTTATGGTGCACAAATCACTATGAAACCGATTGAAACTTTTGAAAAGTAAGTGGGAAACAAATATTGCCTGTCACAAATCGATAAAACGGACCCCCAATGTTGCCTGTGCATACATTGCCCAACTCGATGCAAGATCCGTGACGTCATCGTATGGGCAATAGCCAGTGATGTGGTGTGTTGTGAATGTGGTGAATGTGATGCGTCGTGTCCGAGGGAGTGATTAAAACGACGTTTCTGCATTGTATGAATTCATTATTCTGTGAATGTTTTCAAAGTATGTTTCAACCATTCTATTTAACATTATTCATATAATAATGTCGGAGAAATTCTACAATTCAATTATGACTTTTTGCAATTAGAAAGGGGAAAAAATCCCATAATATAATAGAACAGTCTCCCTTGTACATGCTATGTAGCCGTTGTGGGGCATACCATTTTAATTTTAGGGGTGTTATAATTCACGAAAGACGGAGGGATAGACGGAATACTTTTTTTTCTTGAATTTAAAATTGTTTTCTTGGCGAATAGTTTGACCTTGTGTAAAGAAAATATAGAAATGGTAATCACCTTACTGCTAATTTGTTTTTTTTCTTTTCTATTAAGTAGCAACTTATATTTACATGTGCTTATAAACTCAAGTTAACTTTCCATACTCGTCATTTCAGTAGTCAATTGTATGTAGTAGGTAGGTGAGGTAAAGTAGGTGATCTGAGGCGAAGGTGAGAGTAATTTGGCTTGTAATTCAATTAGGCCTTTGGTGATAGTCTTTGATCAGTTATAATTTCGTATCTGGGTTATTTTCACTGTTTATTTGCTTGAAAATCATCAGAACCTGCAATAAAAAAATAAATTCCTTGAAAAAAAAATTTTCGAATGAAATTCGTTATCGAAATCAGGTTTAATCAGAGTATTACAGGGAAAAAATCCCTTGATAAAGACTTGAAGCTATGCTACAATGCAATACATGTATGATGTTCATCTCTACACCCCAGCTCTACACTATCTGAGATCAGTGGTGACGTCCAGTCTCTGTACGCTAGCTGGCCATTCCTATCATAATAAATACGAGATTTTAGTGAAGAGGAATGTTGTAGATCAAGATAGTTTCTACAAGAAGCATCAATTTTCCTTAGACAACAATATTATCTCGTAACTTTTACATACAATCATGATTTGACGAGCGGGTCTCTTAATCAGTTCTGTCTCTGAGAATTTGATGCAACGTCGTTTTGGGACGTAGTTTGACATTTGCATCCCGGCCTGGCTTGGTTTTCTTTGTCATTTTCATGTCAATTTCCTACTTTATATTCTGCTTTGAGCAAAAAAAAAAAAAGAAAATCGAGTCATCAATGAGGTAATTTAAATAATAAGCCACTGCAGTTTTGCCTGCTCTCTTACAACAGCTAAAATCCATTAAAATTGCATGCGATCATCTCAATGCACAATGTTTCACTACGTGCAAGCGCCTAGCTCGCCGCAGATCGCCCATAGGCCTACGTCATCATTGGGGACCCGTTTCGCTCGCAGCCACTTCCGGGTTCTGAGAATCAGAGGGGCGTTTTTGGAAAATGCGTTTTTAGATAATTTCTTGGAATTTACAGGAGCAATAATGAACACCACTGTCTTCTACATACTTCCCCGTTTCCATTCATATATAATTAACCCTATTCTGTGATTTTCTTTGAATGTCACCTTTAAGAGGCATAGCGTCAGTAGCAATCCAAGTAGCAACAAGATTGAGTTCGCGATGATATTCAAACGTGAAAGTTGAGTGAGCCCTCTCTCGGTCAATACTATATACATTAGGCGAGCGGATCTCGCATTTCATGAACATACGTGGCCCAGACTCGTGAGAATTTCCCTAATTTAATTTCCTCTCTCATTTCAATCATTTCACCCCAATAGCTTACACCCACTTCTATTTATCTGATGCCGATGCTGTCAGTAAGACATGCATTTCTGATTTTGACTTTATTTTGTGTTGATCACTTGCAGACTAAATTCAACAAAAGCTGTGTTTACAATATTATTATTTGAGGAATCCACACTCTACAAGCATTGCTTTTTTTAAATAGTGGATCACCTCCATTTCCATAATATAAGAGCTTATAGGCTACTGTATTATTCTTTTGTAGATTAACTTTGTTTCATATTTCAAATTATGTAAACGTATCCTGTAAACAGTTACATGCATGTCTCCTGGCCCCCTCCACCAAACAGATAAATTCCCCTCGCATATGGCTGCTACAATCATGGGCATCAATGTGGGGAGGGGGAGGGGGGAGAGGGGCATGGCGCGGTATGCGTCCCTAATATTTTAAGAGTGGGTTGACACAATAGGGTATGTCCCCCACATTCTGGAACAAAGCACACCTAGTGAAACCAAATTTCCCCACCCCCTATACTTAAAGCTGTGAGCTCTTTCTCTTCTCAGCAAAGTTTAACGTTAATTTTTGCTCGTTGACATTTTGGGGAGGGGATCATCATAGACATATAATAAATGTATCCCCCTAAAGAATTTGATCCAAGGATTTTTTTTTTCATTTCTGCAAACCCATTAAGGTGTATGCCCCCAAAGAAAAAAATGCTCAGGAGCATTTTTTTTACTCGCTAGTCAGTGAATTTTAGGACAGTACCCCCCCCCCCCCCCCGTCCTGTATGCACTGCAATCATACCTCAGTTACAAAGTAACTTCATGATTTTGTGCCAGCATTATCGTCAACAATGCTTTTTTTCCTTTCTTTTGCTAGTCCCTGAATTTTTGGACAGCCCCTCCCCCCCCCCCCCCCCACATGGCTACAATCACACCTCTGTCACAAAACAACTTCATATGATCTTATGCCTGCATCATGCATCATCTTCAACCTCATCATCATTGTCTTTTCTTCTTTCTTTTGCTAGTCAGTGAATTTTTGAACAGAGCCCCCCCCTCCATCACACCTCAATTACAAAGCAACTTCATATCATCATCCTCAACCTCGTCGTCATCATCATCATCAACACTATCTTTCTTTCGCTATTCAGTGATTTTTCAGACAGTGCCTCCCCCCCCCCCCCCCCCCTCCATATGGCTGCAATCAACCTCAATTACAAACCAATTTCATATGATCTTGTGCCAGCATCATCATCCTCATCATCATCAAAAACACTGACAAAAGCAACATCAACATCAGATTTCACTCAAGGTTAAGAGAAATTGAAAGACAATAAGAATATAGAGAGAAGAAAATTATTTTATTAGCAAAAAAGTGTAACTCTAATTTCAATGCAGCAAGAGATCAGCAAACATTTCTGGAGGCAGAAAGCTCTTGTTGGAATACTTATAATAGGCCTACTATTTAAACATTCTTGCAGTGTGAATCCATATAGCCTATCAATGTAATTACGTAATAATAACAATGATAATGATAATAATAATAAAATGTAAAAAAGAATAATGATAAGTTTGACAAATTTCTGAAACAATTCAGCCAAAAACTTAGATATTGGTTCATATGGTTCCCCACCTACCTGCATAGGTAGTTTTGTAAATTCAGGTAACAGCGTGAAGCAACCCATCCCTAATAATTGACTAGACTTGCTCCAGAACTACCCTCCAAACAATCACCCCCCCCCCCCCCCCCCCCCCCCCCCCCCCCAGTGTCTACCCCTGGACAATCAACCCAAGCCAATTACAATGCCCATCCCATCCCCTAACTTGGAAATGTTACTTACTGTAATTGACCTCAGGATTTTTTCTTGGGGGGGGGGGACAGTACACTGGAGGTAATTACCCGAGGAATAATAGTCCTAGAACTGTTGATGTTGAAGGCACAACTTCTATATACAATTTTTGTGTTCCCTAATTTTTTTATTTCTTTTTAATAGTTGTTAAAATGGTTTTGGTCCATGTTTCAATTGAATTCACAGATTAATACATTTTATTAGCCTGTCATGAAATAAGGCTCAAATTTTAATCTAGGTATACATCTTTAGGCAAAATGCAAATGAAGTTTCAAAATAAGGGCTTGGGGAAGGGTGCAATTCCTTAGTCTTCAAGCAGCTGGATACTCTACAAGCCTTGTACTTGAACTTCTTAGACAACCTGCAAGTAGAAAACAAAAGAAAAGAGAAAAATTTGTAAGCATGCTGCAGAGTCGAGAGAGAGAGAGAGAGAGAGAGAAAGAAAGAAAGGCTCCTCTCTAAGTACATGATAAATGACGTGATGAACCTGCCTGAAACTTTATTCTAAGTAGTTCAGTACATTATACTAGGAGGTCTGCACATAAGACTGCAAGCTTCAGTCTGTGATAATAAAAATATTGGTTGTTGTTATTAGGCTAAGACTCGTTAGTCTTTACTTTGTATGGCTACTCTGTAGTAAAATACGTTGGGGTTTTTTTTTTAAACATCTACGGCACATGGATATTTCTGTCTAGAATTTAGCTTAAATAACGTACTACAGAAATGAAAAACTTTAAAAATCTACACTTTTCAAAGCTACAAATCATAATGGGCTTACTTCATACCTTGCCAGTGGCAGTAGTAGTAGATTTTTCTAGATCAAGTGGAGTTGACTTGATAACCAAATCTGCCTGTATTGTACCATCTGAAGACTACATCAGGTTCAGGTCCCCTTTAAAATTAAAAAGAGAAAGAGGTATATATCATGATTATTTCAAAGCAGTGTGGTGATAACAGGTCTATGAATGATGTCTAGCCCATACATAGCCAGGCTTTGTCTAAATATGCCAGGCCTAGACTCTAGGTCTACCGTCTACTACTAGGTCTAGTACTAGTCCGATGATGGGTGATTTTCATGACAAAGAAAACATCAAGTTCAACTAGTCAAAGGAAGGTCCAATATAGGAGTATCATGAATTCAAACCAGGGTATAGCTTAACATGAACAATCATGGCTAAAGTTTTACTTAGAGTCTAGATCTAGAGTTAGTCCGGATCAATGTTCCCAGCAAGGCCCGGCCCCAGGGGCACAGGGACACTCACTCCAGCCGGCCAGTAACGGCTTAATCTGGGGAGCATTTCATCAACATTTGTTGTCTGACAGGTTGTCAGATCTGACATCTTTCCTTGATTTTGATTGGCTGAGAAGCATCGTTACTATGGAAACTGTCGGATAAAACAGACTTTGTCAGATAAAACATCTGACAAGTCCTTTCATGAAACGCTCCCCAGAATTAACATTACGCTTGTGAATATCGTAGCCGTCCGTCTTGCAGTGCACTCAGCCTCGACTCCAGTTTCTAACAGGTCAACATCTACCGCTGATTATCGCTGATTTAGCTAGCTTCAGTACTTTATCCACCGGAGAAAATTCTACAAACAGTTCTCTACGGAATAAGTGTAATCTCTTTGAAAAATATCGCCATTACATTATTTTTCTCTCATGATTTAGAGTTCAATTGTATACAAGAATAGTTTCCTAAGTTTGGGCTTTGGAGGTGATGTCCCATGCACTTTGTACAGGTAGCCTACGCACTGCTTGACGGACGATTAACAACTACGATGAAGACTGGTTAACAAAATGTCGCTTTACTTACTTTTCAGGTCATCTTATAATCTCATTCCATTCTGCATGCTCCTTTTAAGAATTTCTGCTTCCTTGGGGTTTACTCTGAATTCTTTTCACAACATGCAGATTTCCTGAAACAAATTTCTTGAGCGGTTTGTGCTGAAATGGTCAAAAAGTTGCACTCCTCTGCCAGCCGCCATTTATCCGAATTGCTGCCTCAAATCGTAGGGAATTGTGGGAAGGCAAAAATGTTTTATGTATGAGCTTATATGCATTAAACATGAAGGCAATTACCCAATCATCGAACGGTATTTGAGAGTTTTATCTCATGAATAATAATTGACCCTCCGACTATGCTCCGAAGTCGTCTTCTCTTTGCGTCTTCTATTTTGCCGCGGCCGCCATTTTGGCCCAATGTCAAAGGTCAATTTTTAGTTGCCTCTCTAGCCTTCCTTCGGAAGGCATACTGTGTATGCATCGTATCTCTGTGTGACTGAAAAGTGTTGACGCCCTCTACGTTCGTTGGTACCGGCTATGTTGTGTGGTAAGCACTATATAGGTACCAATCCTGCAGACGCAAGCTGAAACCCTAACCCTAATCCTAACCCTAATCCTAACCATAACCCTAACCCTAACCCTAACCCTAACCCTAACCCTAATCCTTACCCTAATCCTAATCCTAATCCTAATCCTATGAATATTTAAGAATATTTATGAGCTTGCGTCTGCAGGATTGGTGCCTATATAGTGCTTACCATGTTGTGTCATTCACTCACTAGCCGTGCCTATCGTGTTAAGGCCTCCAAACACCGGATCCGACATTCGACAAAACGACACGACAAGACGACATGAACGACTTTTTAAAAATCGCTCTCTATGCAAATCGTATGGCATCGTGCACACTGCCACGACACCATTACCGACTGTCGTGTACGACGTTTTGAGCCGTTTCAGAAAATCGCTCTGTGAGCAATTTTTGCCAGCACGACACACGACTCTTAGGCCAATAACCAATCGCTCGTTCTGTAAGCCCGAAAATCATTTAGATCCCGTTCACAAGGGTTCCCAAGACTCCCATTTGAAGAGGGCCATTTACATGTAGTTCTTATGCCCCTCAGTTCATAAGCAACTTCAGGTCTTAATCTTATAAGGGTAGTCTATGGTTTCAGATTTTGGGGCCACACACCCCTACCCTTTCCAAATGACTACATGCATGTAATAGACAAAGTGTTCCATGGAAGTAAAACTCTGGCATTTTGAATAAATAATCAGTATTTTTCTCTTGGTATGTCATTGTTAATTGATTGTTAATTGGGAGAGTCTAACATGACCAGGCGGGGGGGGGGGTGATTTATTTCGTTATCCTTGGTTTTGTCAACTTTCTCCCCATCTTTTGCATTAATGAATCTGTGTATTGATATGCAGTTTCCCTCTATATTTTTTGCAGCACGAGGTCTTTTACAGTAAGAATCTGTCTGCAAAGACACACAAGCCAAGATTCAAGAGGTGGTCAGCAAACCTGACATATCTGGTAATTTTTTTTTTTTTTTTTTTTACTTCTTCTTCCTTCAACTCTGATATTAACTTATAGATTCCACAGTTTTAGATAGGAAATGAAAAAGTGATTACCAACTTTTGACACTTTTGTAGGTATATTTATACACAGCCACTAGCTACACCCCCCCCCCCCCATAAAAACAACATTCTTTTTTATTATATGCGTAAATATCAAGGCAAGCACATGCTTTTTCCTGTTAAGGTTGTTTTGCTACTAGATTAATTCTGTAACGATTATCACCATTCATTCATTAATTTAATTATTCACGTTTTTTTTCTTTCATTATTGACAGCAATATTATTATTGTCATAATTATTCTAATCATTAATGTCATTTTTCTTATTTTTTATTCATTTGATTTTTTATTTGTGTTTCTTGTCCTGACCAAAAAATATCCTATTGCTAAATCTTCTTAAATAAATTGCAAAATACAGTATCCTTTTCCTGTCTTTAATTTACAGTAGAAGGTACTAAATGTATCAGGAGATGAGCCATTTAAGATCAAGACTGTTCCAAGAGATGCAGCTACATGAGAAAGAAGGATGGAAAGTATGAAATTGAAGTGGTGCCAACCCCTTGGAAAAAAACTTACTGATGTAACTGTGGTCTTCATTTCACATGTATGCAACATGCGTGAGAGTAAGTTACACTCTAAAAACAAATCAGTCAAAATGACTAGATGACTATCAGCTGGGTTCAACTGATATAGCTAGTCATAAAAGTTACGACATTCTCGTCAAAATACTACTAGAAAATAGTCACAAATGACTGAAATATAGTAAAAAACAAAACAAAAGAAACTAGTATTTTAGCTGACCCTTTTATCTAGTCATTTTTACTGATTTTTTTTAAAGAGTGTATTTTCAGTTTTATTTATGATTAATTATATAGCACAGAATGATTATTTTACCCTGGCATCCCCTTTTTGGAATCGGGCTTTGCAAAGAAGTTTTTGAATATCTTATAAATCATTTGAGTTAGTTTATGGGGAAAATCATTCATATTTCAATCTCCTAATAAGAACTCAAAAAATATTACCTAACTATATGAAAGCTTGTCTTGGTTATGGAAACCATTCTGATTTGAAAATATATGAAAACATAACCAAATGATCATAAAGGATGGCTGATAGTTACTTGCCAAGTTGTGCTGCTTTGTCATCACATTATAGTTATGTTTTTGTTTTTTGTTTTTTTAAAGTAGATATCAGGAACTATAATATGGTGTCAGAATTCACAGAGTGATTTACCTTAACTCTGCCATGTCTACCTTGTGCCTATTTCACAAGAGATACAGGGGAAACTCGGTATAACGAGGTCGTCGGGACCGAAGGGTTTTCCTCGTTATAGCCGTTACCTCGTTATATCAGAACAAACAAAAAAGTGTATGTATGGGACTACATGTACATACATGAATGTACAGAGGTCTGCTGCTGCTACTTATGAACTCATTTTGCAGCTACAGAGACATTGATAATAATATCATTCTCTGATCTAGCTGATAATATTCTGGATAATATTAGAAAATGTGTTTAAACTACTAATTTCAGACGCCAAAATTACCGATAACATGAAAGTTCATCGCACCATCGAGGTTGCCTGTTCTGCGATATGAAAAAAAAAGTTACGCACTGTACTATACTACAAATAAAAACTCGTAATCTGCGTGCATCGGCCGCCAAGTTGAGCGAGCTGGGACTTGTTTGTGCCAGTAGCGGTGCCGTTATCTCTGCTGAATGATTTTAGCGGGGGGTTTTGTTGGTAAAGCTGCAGTGAAATTTGCTTGCTCGTTATAACGGGAATGATTATCAATGTATTTCTTTGTTTAAGGGGTTCAGGATTTAGCTCGTTATAGCCGATATCTCGTTATAGCCGATCTCGTTATAACAGGTTCATGCCGCCATAGACTTACACGTAAGTAAATTTGGGACCGTGACAAAACCCTCGTTATAGCCGTTACCTCGTTATAGCCGAGCTCGTTATATCGGGATTTCCCTGTATTATGTCCCAGCAATCCTATACAAGTCAATTTGATAATTATTTTAGCCTGGTTTGAAAAAAAATCCATGTAATGCTTACTGATGGGCTGGTGTATTTGTGTCACTGTTTCATTTCTTTCCTTTTTTTGTAGGGAGCTGTGCACATCTTCTGTGGAATGTAGAATTCATGACCCAGTTTCAGGCTGATAGACAAAAAAGTTCTGAAGAGCTAAAGGGAGACAAAAGAAAATGCAAGTCCCCCATGTCGTATGGCAGTGTGTCTTCCCCAGTCCATCAGTATCCAACATTATCATCTGTGCCACCAAAACCCATCCCATGGTCATGATGGTTCTTACAGTGGCATGCCCCTTCCCCAGATCAGGAATTTAAGCAGATGATCTCAAATCAGACTTCAAAAGAGGCATTTGACTATAAAATGACATTATTTTTTTTCATTTCAGCATTCTGAATTTTTCCTTGGAGTTACAAGAAAGACTTTCTACAGTGGGACAAATTTTACAACACCCGAGTCTGAGCGAATTTCTACATTATATCTATGAAATCATATTTCATACCAATGTGTCACAAGTTTAAGTACACGCCACGAGTCCTACGGCCCACATGTTTTTTTTTTTTATGTTTAATCACCTGGTTGTTATTAGTAATTAAAAATCGACTTGTCAATGTCATGCAGGGGTCGTGAAAGGGGGGGGGGGGGTGCTGCAGCCCTTCTTCGCTCACAATTCAAAAAGAAAACAAAGACAAAACAAAAACACCTTGTTTCTAAATTGTAAATTGGTCATTTTAGTTAACAAAACCCTATAACCCCAAGATCTTCAGGCTGTCAGGAAGCTACAGCCCCACTTCAAAAAACTGCGGCCCCTGTCACTAAGAACAGGAACTGGAATCATATATCAAATGTAAAATAATAATGATAATACACAGGATTTCTATTTTTTCCATTTTGATTAAATGTCTTTATCTTGAAATGTGTCTTATGTATGTCAGTATCATTTATGCACCTTACCATGCCCAAAGACACATTTTGTGTATTTTATATGACAATAAATTATCTTGAAATCTTGAAATGTTACTGATACTCAATTCAAGGACTATATATTTTTCAAGTTGCTATTTTTTTTCCGAACAAAATATCCCCATAGTTTTTCAGAACTTAATTGTTAAGATCTTGCTTCCCTTGAATTTCATGCAGATAATAAAATACCAGTAAGACAATGTATTCAGACATTGCTCATTTAATATTGTTTGACAGTCACTTGGTTACTAATCACCCAAACAGATATTCTTCCCCTGTCTGCTCTGACCTAATCTGCTCCACAATATTATTGTGCTTTGCCTTCCTAATTTATTGTAGCACCACATCTGTACACTCTAAAAAAACAGGGATCATTCGTGGTTATTTTTACGACATTTTGCCGTGGTCGAAAATTATTAACCACGTTCGCGGTTATTTTTCCTCGTGTTTTCTTCTTCTTCTATTTGAAACGACATCAACGCGATGTTGGCCGTGCGTGGTTAAATGATCCCGTGGTCATTTTCGATTGCGACTCGTAATTTCATTGGCTAATTGACAGATACGTCATCACTGCATATTTCGCGCCTCGCGTAATTTGGAAAATGGACGTGGAAGAGCTGTTGAGAGAGTGGGGATTTGAAGAGTATGCTGCAACGTTCAGAGGTAAGTGAAGTGTAAAGTAATCATCTAAACTACACAAATAAATATCATAGATTATTTGTAGGTATTGTTTGTAATGACATGTGAATCGGTTTGCAAAGATTGAAGTGGATTGGCTCAAGAGTTTCTCGGTCGCGGGATTGTTGTGCATGTACGCGCTAGGCACAAACTACAGTATGCACGCTGCATAATACAGAATTGCCGGGGGTCGTATGAACGGACGCTAGATTGAAGTTTGTTTTATGAAGTGTTTTCTTTGGATTCAACAACAACTATTTATAAAATAACACCAATCATCATCAATGTTTGTTCTCTATTATATATACTATACATTATATTGCTTGTAAGTTGAATAACTTCAATTGACATTCCAGATAGATCTACACATGTTCTTGTTGGACTCGGGTTGGGACACACAAAGCGACTGTGCGCTAGCGCTTCAAGATCCGGTCTCGCGCCAAACGAAACAAGGACTCGCCGCCGCGGCTGGCGCTCGGCCGGCTGCGGAGATGCCTCCGCTGTACATGTATTTCGTTACCGGTGCAAAAGCGCACAGGAGGCCTAGGCATATAATTAGGCATCGCCATTACCGACGCATTAAGGTATGCACACAAATCCAGTGCCGTGGGGTTATCACAATTCTGTGATTTAGCACAGGAGCCAAATTCCAGTAAAGCACATTCCTTGTGCAAAGTTTGGCAAAGACAAAGTTAGTCCTCGTATTACTGCGAATGGCGCCACGCATGATCCAGGCCAGGGTACCGTACTCGTCCACAAATTATCTACAGTATAGTAATCTAGACCTAGTCGTACTGGCAGTACTAGGTCTAGATCTACTACAGCTAGTAGGCCTACACCATTATCTCAAGAATACCTGTACAGCACTGACATTGACTGGGCAGTCGGGCTGTAGAGTGTAGTGACTAGTGTAGCCCATGCCCTAGCCTAGGTTCTGGGTACCAGTGGCAGATCCAGGATTTACCGGGGGGGGGGGGGGGGGGGGAGATGGGGGATGCATACCCCCAGAATTTTGGGTTGGGGGATGGTGTCTTCAATCACCCCCCCCCCCCCCTGGATTTTGAGATCTATAAAATTGTAATTTTTTTTAAAAGATATATACAAATTTAACATTATGTGATTATTATTATCATCATTATTATTATCATTCTTTTTGTTATCAGTATAATTGTTATAATGTAATTACAATACTGATGTCAGCATGTTTTAACTTGAAATCTGTTTGGATCTAATGGCCAATGTGAAAGTTTAGTGGTATGGATCGATTCATTTTCGATTCATTGTTAAACTGTTAAGAAAAAGTTGAAATTAGATCATAGATATTTTTTGTAGTTTGGAAGCTTTTCAAAAACTTGTTAAGACTCATTTTGCTGAGTCATTAGTCTTTTTCGTTTTAATATTATTTCTCTTTAACCTTTGTTATTATTTTACTACTGATTTAATCCATCAAATGCAATGTGCTATGTGAGTTTTCAATATTTCTCTTCCCTCCGGTTTATTAAAAATATCTCCTTTTATTATAATCCTGGGGAGAGCACTCAGAACAGCAAGCACTCTGAGTAGTTTGTAACTAGATATAGCACTTTATATGAAATTACTTATTATTATTATTATTATTATTATTATTATTATTCATTGGTCCTGATTTCATCCCCAAAACTTGATTACATGTTAGGGCTTGCATCATCCCCTGATAGTGATAATAATAGGGGGGGGGGGGGACGTCCCCTCATAACTTTAGAATGTCATGATAAATCCCCAGGTTTTATGGGGGAGGGAATAGCAAACTCAAAATTAATACGACGTATTTTAGCAAAAAGTTAATTGCAACGAACAACAATAACAAATTAACAGTAATTATACCGTTTACACTTTAGCCAATCAGACAGTTTCTTGCAATTCTATATTCCAGTTATTTAGAGTTTCTGTAATATATTTTGGCTTGCAATGGAGAATCATGTTCGTCCACAGATTGAAGCTGCATCGTGCTGCTATAAAGCACAAAATAGAGATAATTGGTATCTCCATGTCAGTCACTTATCACATCCACTTTGGTCTAGGATTCAACATTTTTTTAGATGTTTCCTCCTTAATTGTATTTCCACCATTCTTCATGATACACTTTACACAGTGACACCCCTGGCGTGTCGGATTGTCTTCCTTTACCCATTTTTTTTTTTTTTTGGGGGGGGGGGGGGGAGCTGGGCGCCCTAAAGCTTAACGAAAATAGTACTTGTTTGATAAATGGTTATATTGTATTATCAACATCATGGATTGCAGCTTAAGTCCTTGAATATTATGGCTATTGCACCTCCATGAATTCAGCTACTTTGTTGGTATTTTCGCTTTCCTAAAGAAGAAACAAAATTGATATCAAATTACCTAATAATTCTAAGATGAAATTGAATATTTATTTTTTAAAGGGTTAGTTTAGGGGCTTGCTCGATTCACTCGCTCGCAAAATTTATTCTTAAAGATGATGCACCATATCCAAAATTATACAGCCCCTCTTCTGAAATTCCGGTCCATTAGGCCACTTCAGAGTCTCACTTATATACTTATACATGTATACGATTGTGTGGGGGAGTGTGGTACATGTATACACCACATCATGTACTAGTATTATGTGTGGGGGTGTGTACGTGTGTGTATATATACATCATGTACATAGGCCTAGATGAGATCACCCCCCCCCCCCCCTCGGGTTTGAGGACCTGTCTACACCCTGACTGACTAGTACTATAGTCATGTGGTACAAAGGGTGGCATACAAATATATACAGGTTGGCAGCAGTTGTGTGATTTGCTGAGCTGATTCACTTTTATTTTTCTTCTTTTCTTGTAGATAATGGAATAGATGGTGAAGCATTTCACCTCCTTGATGAGGCATCCATCACTCAACTATTTCCCAAACTCGGTGATAAATTGAAGTTCTCCAAGCGCTACAAGGAGTTCAACAGATCCATGCAGGATGACAGGACTGTCACACTCAAAGAGGTACTATTTGTAATAAGTGAAAATTCAGCATGAATGGGGCTCTTATGCTTTCTTTGTCATGAGAGTATGGGGGAAGCACTGAATTGGTATGTCATTACAGAGTATTTCATACATTAGTGAAAGGTGGCTTATTTAACTGTGGAGTTGTTCCGTGTTTTCAAGTGGGTGCCTTAGAACATTTCAGTACAACCTGGTCCCTGAAGAGGCATTTGAACTCTGCACACAGTGATTTAATTGACCGTGATCCTGTTCATCAAGTTCCACTTAATGCATATGGAGAAGCGGGTAATGTTATTTTAGATTCAGAGTCAGAAGATTCAGATGAAGGACTTATTGAAGAAAGACCCTGAAGAGGAAGTACATGTAGATGTAATCTCTGTGAAGGATATTAAAGACAAATGTTTGCAACATGTATGTAATTTGAGGTCATCATCGAGCATTACAACAACTGCAGCTAACTTGGTAACAAATCTTACAAAAGATATATTGGCAGATGTTGTGAGCTTCTTTAGATCCAAAGCCGAAGATACATTTATTAACTTGGGATTTGATCCTCAGAATGAAGTGAGAATTCAGTCTCTTTTCCAAGATCTACATGAACTAGAAAATCCTTTTAGAGAAGTGGATTCTGATCACAAATTCAAAAAATTCTTAAGTAATTCTCAAAAATTTGTGAAGCCAGTATCTGTACCTCTTGGTGTTGAGTACAAGCAGAAACTAATCCTGTGACAGGTGCTGTAGAACAGACCCCAATTCAGAAGACTTTTCAATATGTTCTTTTGCGATCAGTGTTGAAAACTTATCCTTGAAAGCCCTGGATTTCTGGAGCAGATATTTTATCACCATGAACAGCAAAGAAATGATGGATTGTTAACAGACTTTCAAGACGGCCAGTATTACAAAGCTCATGAGTTCTTCACCCGTTATGTAGTACGAATACTTCTCTATGTAGATGATGTGGAAGTAACCAATCCACTTAGTGGAAAAGCTGGAACACATAAACTTGGATGTATGTATATGACCATCAAAAGCTTACCTTTGAAATATTTATCAACATTGGAGCAGTGTTATTTGGTTGCACTTTACAACACATCTGACGCAAAACACTATGGACTTGAAAGCATAGTACGTGTATTGTGGAAGACCTAAAGGATTTGGAGGTTAATGGTATAAATGTTGGCACACCTATTTATCATGGGAATCTCAAAGTAGGACTTGCACAAGTGGTTGGTGATAATTTAGGTGTACATAGCCTCCTGGGATTTTCAGAATCCTTTTCAGCAAATTATGCATGCAGACTGTGTAAAGCAGACAAAACATTGAGAAAAATAGAGACTGTTGCTAATGCAGATCTAAAAAGAAATAAACAGAACTATGAAGATGATTTGCAATTGCATGATTTCCCTGCAACTGGGATAAAGAGAGCATGTTCTTTTAATGAGCTTCAGGCATTTCATGTGACAAACAATTTCTCTCCAGATGTTATGCACGATCTTTTGGAAGGTGTGTGTGCATGGGAACTAAAATTAGTCATAAGAGAGTTGATAGCATCAAGTGAATTTACGTTACAACAGGTTAATGACAGGATTACGAGTTTCGATTATGGATTTGTAGATGCTTCCAATAAGCCATCATGCATAACAGAGAATGATTTGAGAAATCCCTTTGGAGCATCAGGACAAAATGCATCGCAAATGTGGTGTCTTGTAAGGCATTTTTGTCTGATGTTTGGTGACCTTGTTGAGGAAGACAATCCATTTTGGGAGGTAGTAATCCTTTTGCTCGAGTGTATGGATTTCATTTTTTCTCCAGGAATAACAAATGAGGATACATACTTTCTCAAGCGTTTAATTCAGATCATCATGAGCTGTATCTTAACGTGTTTGATGAACATTTGCGTCCTAAGCACCATTTTATGATCCCATTACCCGGAGACCTGCCGCAAGTTAGGACCTCTTCTTCAGTATTGGACCATAAGGTTTGAAGCAAAACATAACTTCTTTAAGCGCATATCACATGTGACTTGCAATTTTAAGAACATTCAGAAATCACTAGCTTTCAAACATCAGATTCAATTGTGTCACTGATTTCTGACCACTGCAAGTCTGTGTAATGACAGATGTGAAGTAGGTCCTGGAACATCAGTTCTACTCTCATCTCTAGAAGACTCCGAAGATATTGCACAGTCATTAGGTGGATATCCTGTTTATGATGATGTATTGTTGCCAAATGGGCAAAGAAGTATGGTACCCTCTACAGGCCAGGTATGATGGTGACAACTGGAAAACTGAAGAATTAGAGTCAGTCTTTGGCAAGATTATGTATGTGCTCCTGATTGATAATGACCCTTCAAATATACAGCTAGTGGTTCACCAATGGTGTACTGAGTATTTCTCAAGACATTTGCATGCGTATGCAGTGACACCAAGTGACCCAAAGGATTTCAAGGCGTATAGCATAGATGATCTACTTGATTTTGTGCCCCTTCATGCAACCAAGGCTTACCAGAATGACCAGATGTGGTACATCAGCCCTAGATACAAGGTTGCCTGAGGTACAGTAATAATTCTTGTGTCACACATTTCCCTGCCATTATCACAAGGCCATAACATGTGTCCCAGGTAGCAGGACTTCCCTACATTTTGTACATGTTCCTCCATGGAGATCCAAACCTGTCATATTTCCACTTGCTCCTTTCTTTGAAATTTTGTCTCGCATGTTTGTAATGTGTTTGTAATTTGAAGTTGTCATCAAGTCTTACAAAAGTGCTTCTTCATGTAATTTAGTGATAAATCTTACAATGTTCTTTTTGTGATTGGTACTGAAACTCATTATTGAAAGCACTTGATTTCTGGGGCACATTTACATGTATATCACCATGAACAGCAAAGCAATAATGGATTGTTAATGATGATAAATTAATACATAAATAACACCTATTATCAAACATTTTGATCTGCTTAACAAAATTCTTGAATTATACTGAGATACATACATGTTATCTAAACATTACATTAAACATTACACTACCAAGCATAATACATTTTACAACCTTTCAATAAAAGAGCTACAGGTGTATGACAGGAAAAAAAAGAGAATACATGAAAGTTAACTAAGTATTAGAAGCAAGCAGACGTGTGCTAATGAGATACTTGTATACATTTAGATAGGAATGAATTTTGAGAATATTTCTCTATGATATTTTCCCCGTAATGATCTGGCTCTTACATAAGGACAAGGCAGAGTACTGTAGAGAGTAAGATAGTGATGTTTGTGAGATTACTGCCTTACATCATATTTGTAAATAAAGTTTTATTCATACCATTGTAATTGACTGCTCTTACAGGAGGAAAATGTTGACGTTCCTGAAGTACAAGAAGGAGGCCAAGGAGGAGGCCCGTTTCCCTTACCAGCCAAAAGGAAGATTAATGCGGTAATATTCATTGTCAACATACATGTAGGAAAGTCTGTTTTACACAGTCATTTACACATGTACTGATTAAAGAGAGTGTCAGCCTTTTGCAAATTAAAAAAAAACCTTAACAGAGACTTTTATATATTACCATTTCTTTAAAGGGGGGGGGATGGGGGGGGGGGGGGTGACTAAATAGGATGTTCACTGAATTCTGCAATGAATCTCCTTTGTATGCCTCCGACAACTGTGGGTGGTTGTTTTCTGGTTGTCCATCCATCTGTCCATTCGTCTTTCCCGTTTTTTTCTGCGATAATTAAAGAACCGTAGACGGATCAATTTTAGATGTGGCCTATGTATGTATGTAGGAGTGGCGATGGTCTGATTAGATTTTGGGTCACGAGGTCAAAGATCACAGAGGTGATGTACATGAAAATGGCTTGTTCTTGTGATAATGAAGAGCTTTTGACGGGTCAATGTAAACTTTGCACTTGTATGGATATGGTAGTGGATATGATCAGAATAGATTTTGGGTCATGAGTTCATAGGTTGTTTCCATGAAAATGGCTATTCTTGCAATAAATGAAGAGCCATTTAAGGGATCATTTCCAAACTTGGCTCATGTATGCAGTGAGAGTGATCTGCTCAGATTTTGGGGGTTAATGGGGTCAAAGTTGAAAAGTCACAGTAATTGTATGCATGAAAATTGTTCTCTGATAAACTAAAAGAACCGTTCCATAGTAAAATTTGACCTTGGTTTATATATGCATCTGACAGTGACTGGTCTGATCTGATGTTAGGGTCACAAGGTCAAAGGTCATATAGTTCATGGCTATTTTCACAGTAACTGTTATAGATCTATTAGATTAATAGGAATTAATCTTGGTTACGATGACCGGTGGTAAAAATATTTCTGTAAAGCGCTTAGACACGTCTCTGAGAGATGTATTAGACGCTATATAAATGCAGAATATTTTTATTATTATTATTATTTATGAATGTATATGAGAGTGAAAATCTGATTAGATTATTGAAAGTTTTTGAAGCTTTTGGAAGTGACTATGCGATATATTCAGATCTTGCAGTTTTTTTCTGAATATGTTTATCACTACATGATGCATCCCTCACATTTATTGATCATCTGAATTATTTTGCTTTTAGGATGAGTCGGCGTTGCAAGACACATCTTCAGTATCTAAGAAACAAAAAAATCACATGGTAAGTGTAAAAAGTTGATGTTTTATTTCATTTGATAATAACTCATACTAAATGAAACCCATAATTCACATGGAATCCAGCAGTGATGTATTTTTTTCAAAGAAGTTAAAGAAGTATGTTATACCAAACCTGTGGTACCACACATTTCTTTAAAATTTTGGCAAACAAGAAAAAATTTCACTGTTGCAGCTAATTATTTGACTTGCAAGCTGCAGATAGATAAGCCGCCTTCCAAATGATGGGACTTATGTTGCATCAGAGTCAGTCTGTGAATGATAGTAAATTGTTTTTGCTGTCATTTTGTTGTGGGCGATGTAGGCCAGATATTCGGCCTTCACAGTATTAAACACCTTAAATTTGTTCAAGGTAACTTTAGAATTTATAATTTGATTACACTGTTAGGTCATTTTTTTTTAATTACTGGTAATTTTGGACTAATTGAGTGTTTCTTTATCTATTTTTATTTTGTTCTTGTATTTGTTTATGAAATCATATTTGCAGAATGTGATTGAGAGCTGCTGATGGAGGACTCAAGTGGAGAAGAAATAGTGCAAGCGCTCCAAACTAAAGGTGGCTGTACTGCCAAAACACGTTGCAAAATGGTCAGGATTCTTGTTTCAAGAATGATCAAGCTTTATGGATCAAGGTGAAGTAACATACTTTCTTCTGCTATGCCTTTTACAATACAAAACTGCTAGTGAAAGAAAAATATAAATATGTTTTACATTTATCCTGAGGAAATTCGACCCCCAAATCAAATCCAGATACTGTAGTACAAAATCTCAATGCACTTTCAATTCTTCATCATTCAAAGTTTAACTTCTACATGTGGTATAGAGGCACTAGATGCACTGCAGTCTTATTAATATTACACAACCCAAGTCGGCATGCAGCATGTGCCTGTAATCCAACTAATAGAGTAGATATGAACTGATTCAGCATACCAAAGTCTGAGTCACATCCTTTGGCTGGTGAGGTTACAGGTTGGTCCCAGATGTAGATAATCATATCCGATTTCTACACATCTATAAAAAAAACAATTTAACAACAAGTAGGGCCAAGCAGCCCTGTGTGACCTGAGTGTATGCTTTTGATAATCATCCAGTTTAGTTACTCTGAAAAATTAAACAATGTACTGTAGCACTGGGTCTCTAAGTATGCCAGCTTGCATGAAACAACCAATCACCAAATTTCAATGAAACATAGATCTGTGACATTTTCATGCCTCCATCCACCAGAGGTGGGTGCTGGATGCATACTTTTCTGCCCGTCTCCCCTTTCGGTTTCGCTTCGCAGTAACTTAAGAACCATTTGACAGATCCACTTCAAGCTTATATTATCCAATGTGTGTGTTTGGGAGTGACCATGATCTTATTAATTTATCAGAGTTTTTCAGAAATTTACATGACTTTGTGTTATATTTTTGTATGGGTGGAGGAATTAGTTTTGACTGTGCAATCATATAGTTTATATGAAATTTTTATCATTGGTCAGAATTTTCATTTAGTAGGTCTCTGATTATTTTGAGATTTAATGTCAGTTTTTCCTGTGGTTGTTCATGTCAGGCCTTCAACCGAGATCAAGACCGCCCTGGCGAAGGCAATAGTGGAAACATTCCCATTCCTGCGCGATTCTGAGGGAGAAGGCTACGTAAGTTTTTTTTTCACTTTCTTCAATAAGGTAACTCACCTTTTATTTTTATGCCCCCGCCCACCATAGGTGGTTGCCGGAGGCATTATGTTTTGGGGTCGTCCATCCATCCGTCCATCCCGTTTTGTTCTAGCGATAACTTCAGAAACGTTTTACAGATCAGTTGTAACTTGGCCCATGCATGCATACGGGAGCGAGGGACAAAATAGATTTTGCGGACATGAGGTAAATTTCAAGGTCACAGACTTCAATAAAACACATTAAAATGGCTCGTTCTCACCATAACTTAAGAACCAACCATTTGACGGATAAACTTCAGACTTGGCTTGTGTATGCATATGGGAGGGGCAATGATCTGATTAGATTTGGGGGTCACAATGTTAAAATTCAAGGTCACAGAGTTTAATGAAATACATAAAATAGCTTGGGCTTGCAATAACTTAAGAACCATTTGACAAATCAACTGTGAACTTAGTTCATGTATGCATATGGGAGGGACAATGATCTTATTAGGTTTTGGGGTTATGTGGTTGAATTTCAATCGCACAGAGTCCATGAAATAATGGAAATGGCTAATTCTTGCTATAATTTAAGAACCATGTAATGGCTTGACTTCAAACTTTGTTCATGTATGCATATGGGAGAGACAATTCTCTCAGTGGATTTGGAGTCTGGAGTCTAAAGGTGAAAGTTCAAAGGTCAGAGAGGTGGTAATGTATGTCATTCTTGTGATAACTTAGAACTCTGACGATCCAACTTCAAACTTGACTCTTGTATGCATATGGAGGGACAGTGGTCTGAATAGATTGGGGTAAAAAGGTCAAAGGTCAATGGTCAATGTCAAAGATGTCACTGTTATATGGAATTTAAAAAATCGACATGAATATGCCACACATTTCCGATCTGGAGATCTCAAAATAAATTCTGACCGATCGAAGATCCATCTAGTTTTTTTATGATGCCTGTGTTTCCCAGCAGTGTGATGTGGATTGCAAAAAGGGTAAGTGGGTGGGTATGTAACAATGTCATCTACTGTAACTTGAACAGAAATTCATCAGTCTGAAAAAAATTACATTCTTTATATTTCTGCACATTTCAGAATCTTAGTGTATCAAATTGTAACTCATGCTGGGTTACAATATCAGTGTGCTGTGTGATTTTATTTCAAATGCAGAACCAAGGGTAACAACTTTTCTTGTTGGTAAATGGGAATAATTATTAATGGTCTTTATTCATGTATAAAAAAAAAAAAAATTTATCTTGCAGCCAGAGGCTGAATTACAAATGATTGTACAAAGTAAAATATACACATAAAATTGACAAAACAGTAACAGCATAATTGTAAAAAGAAAATAAAAATAGGGCGATTATACCACATACGATAAACATATAATAAACTCCGTTCAGTTAATTAGAAAATTATTTAAAAGAATGTAAATTTATTATTTTAAAAAGTAGAAATTATGTGTAGAAATTTGAGAACCAGTTATGAATCATTGTGTCAGATCATTATAGGGGCTTAAGTATGGCAAGTGTTCAAGTGAGGTTTTTTTTAAGGGCAAATCACTTGACTACATTTTAATTCTCAAGATTAAATTTGTTTGCTTTATGATTGAAGGAGGCTTTCTTCACGAAGAGTGTGGGGGAAACACACAGCAACGGGATATATTGAAGAACGTCTAAGAAACGTACGTCGCCGAATGCCAGATGGATCAGTGCATTTGAAAGAACAAAGCCAGCTACAAGAGGGAAAATCAAAATCGAAGCAGTCGAGAGAAGTCGCAGAAGAAGGAGAATCCTTTGGTGAGAATGATACACAACCAACAGGTATAAACATTGTGTATACAATATATTATTGTATTTTATAATGTATTATCTTCTGATTGAAGTTTATTTCATGTATGTACATGTAGGCCCCCATTCGATGAGAGTATACATTAACTCATCTCTAATTTTTTTGTCATTTGTCATCACAGTGCCCACATTTGGTCATCATACAAAATTTTAATGATTCTGTCTTTATTATTTGGCTTGTCCTTCATCTGTTCCATTTTGATGCTTCAACCTTTTACCCTAACTAGTTGGGGGTATTTTGGAGTTCTCTTAGTGGAGGAGGGGAGGGGTGGGGGAGGCTGAGAGCCCGATCACCCGAAAATTAGCACTCATTACACTAACAACATAAAGCAAAATTGTATAGATGACAGAGATGCCAACTGTTACTGTTTCAGCATATTTGTTCTAATTTTATTGCACTTCTTGCAGTTAACAAGGAAAATGTTAGCAGAAACAAAACAAAAATACACATTCTCCATTCCATTTTCATCTGCACAGAGCCTTTAACCCTGTCAGTCAAGAAAATATTTGAACTTTGCTAGGAAGGCTCTTTCTTCACCTGTTATGTTTGTTTTCTCAAGATCTTGGTTGGAGTAGGAAGCTTAGTGGTATTTCTGGATTCTGCAGATATCATTGAAAAGTTGAGTATTTTGTTGCCCAGATGGCCCTCATCCTTTCACTTACAATCCAGAGCATGCAACACTCAGGATAATTGCATCTCAGTTTTATTCTCAGTGTTAATCTCAAGTAATTATTGCATTGACATTCTATTTCTCTCAGACTCAATTCCCGAAGGGCAGATTGATGAAATGCGTCGATGGCTTCAGTACAACATAGAGCCCAAAAGCAAAGTTGAGGAGTATACAAAGATAACATCCAGGATCCGGCTACGAGAGATACGGACTGAAGAGGCAACTACGGCTTCCATCCTAGGAAACTGGCCTCGGATGTTAGATGCACCAGGCATGGTATGTAAAAGTAGAATAATTTTTTTCAATGTCTCTGCCACATAATGGTGCTACAGGAATAATGGTTTTGGAATGTGTTTTGTGTGTTCCAAGGTCAAATGTGAAAGGCCACAGGTCGATGTTTTATCCTGCTTATAAGTAAAGAAAAATTTAATGAAAAGCAGAAGGCAAAATTTGTATTCAAAGGATATTAGTAGATTTGATGTTAACATAACAAATATCATAACTATGATATTGTGGCAAAAGATGCAAAAGATTTAGTTGTAATAAAAAAAAGGTCAGAAAAAAATTACATGGGGTGATTTGGGGGTGAAAATCATCTAAGAGAGGAATGCCTCCCTCCTCCCCCCCCCCAAGTCCTTTTATCCATACTTCAAATCACAGTATTAAGCCTTTCTTTGTGACTGTGGTGATTGACCGTGATTCTTTAATCTCAGTCTCTCTGCATAATTTACTTCTATATATCTAACGTAAGGGGGCGAAACATTCTTTTTATTTTTTTCTCTAGATTGAAGAAGACTTCAATACATTATTTGGCCAGCACAAGTCTGACAAGTTAACGACAAAATGGACCCAGGAATTGGCAGGTCACGTCATGCATTACTGCGCAATGCAAAGAAGCAGTTCTGCCCTAGGAGATGTCTTCCAAAGCTTAAAAACTGGTAAATTTTGAAAGCTAGGCCAGGCCTCCTAAGTTTCAGATGGGTTTATATTTCAGTTTGTGTGGCATATATTGTTTGTATATATATCACAGTCAACAAGACACTTTCCAAATGCAACTAGAAGAAAAGTGTAATTATTTTGACCCACTTCTCCCCCTCCCTCCAATCTAAAAATGCCTCTCAACTATTGCATGATTGCAACATACCCTCCTGTTATTCTTTCCTTTAAACTGCCATTGTTATGACAGCTTGGTTTCATAACTGATTGTCTATTCACATTGTTTTCACTTTTCCCCATGTCACATTGCATGAATGTCTGTCCATCAGGAGTTATTACAGATCAGCTGCCCACAAACAAATGAAAGACAATCCTGCAGATTTGTGACAGTCTCCATGTCAGCTTATATAAATGGTTGATCTGATTGCTAAATATCTCAAACTGAACACATACCAATATTGGTGATCAAGCTTAAAATGTATATTTCATGAGATTCTTTTTTATCCAGAGGTGGGTACTGATTATGGGGGGGGGGGGGGGTGGATTTCATGTAAATACAACCACTGCTGATTTTACGAAATACATCAGTGAATGTTTGCAACTGACAAAATGTGAGATTGTTGTGGACAAAGTGTGAAAGAAACTCAGAATATATGAAAAACACTGTACCCTTAACCTTTAGCTTCTGTGGAGAGGTAATTTCTCAATTTGCATTTGCAGTCCCACATTCGTTAAACATTGTTAAACCCCCCCCCCGGCCAGTCGACTTTGAAATACTAGTACATGTGTTTCCATTTCTGTGTTTTGGAAATACTGTAGAGGATCCCCAAGTTGCCCTACAATGCCTGCCCCTGTTCCTGGCACCAGGACGGATGAGGAATGGCCCTGGACGGACGAGGAATGCCACACATTCTGAGGCTTTAAATGCCTTTATTGATCAGCAACCAGTAAGTAGGACTCAAAAGGTATTTCTTAAAGGGCTGAGTCATATCAAAAATTCTTTCCTGATTCTGATGCCGTCTTACAGGTCGGAAACCGGTATTCTGATAATAATTAGGCTTGAGTCATAATGGGTTTTTTAGGGGGGGGGGCGGTACCCGCTGGTGATTTTTCGGCGGAGACCCGCGGACCGTTGAAATAAAGAAATACATAAGAAATTTCAGTGTCAATGAAAGGCTTTGAAAATCTTCTAGTTTAAGAACTAAATTCCCTTATCTATATTAGCAATTTCTCACGATATTAAATTTAAAACTTTAACGGGAAATCCAACCTTGATAGTAAGTTGCTTTGAAAGAGAGAGGAAAAATCAGAGAAGCAGATTGGTGAAAGTTTGAATGAGAATAGACAAGCAAAAAGAAAGTTATGGATTTTTTATTGTTATCACTATACATATGGAAATTTCCAATTGGCTGAATAGGTAATGTTGCTGTGATGTAGCTGTGGACAACTTCCCCATTGACTCCGACCCACAAAATTACTGAAATGTCACTTTTTCAAAATGTATTACTCAATAGGATTGTTTCCTTTCATGAGGACCTATAACAATATGCTATATTTGAGTACTGCCCTGAGTTTAAAGGCATCTCGAAGAAAGAAACAGATTTTTGTGTAAGACAAATGGGAGAGTTGTCCACAAAAATCTCACAATCAACTCACCAAATTTCCAATTTGAGATTTGCATAGATGTAGTGATCTCATTCAAACATACATAACTTTCTTAGTCCTTTTCTTTCTTTCTTTCAGACTTTCAACATCCTGTTTTTCTTATTTTTTTCTTTCACACAAATCATCTTATTACCAACTGTAATGCCAATATGACAATATTGATTCAGTCGTAAATATGTGCACAAATCATACTAATATTACAGAATATGCACTGAGTGATAGGCAGAGTTATGCATAAATTACATCTTTGTTTAAACATCCTCTTAAATGAACAGACAGAGGAGCTGTTCTCATCGAATTATCAAGCTTATTCCATTCAAATATAGAAGATACAATTGGGCTACACTTATAACAGTCAGTGTGAAATATGGGCACGTGTAAACATCCACTGTCTCTTGTCTCTCTGTCTCTTTATCTATATAATTAGTATGTAACAAAATTGATTTCAGAACCAGTATTAAAAAAAATCAGGAATAGGATTAACATGTCACACCTCCTCACTTAACGATCCAAAATCATTGTCTCCGATGCCTCTCGCAAAGGAGGTCGCCTTATCATTCCTTATTTGTCGCCGCAGAGAGCATTTTGAAATCTTGACACACATCACGATCGAGCTAAATCCCTTTTTTCAAATCAGTGGATCGTCTGCATGGAGATCGTTTGCGCCCGCTGTGGCGAAAAAGCGTGCATCAAATAATGGCGACCACCATCACAGTAGAGGGCATTGATGAACCCAGACAAGAAAATGAAGAAATAAGACATGCCAATCCCACTTCCATCTAGTTTAAATTCATTGATGTAAGGTTTAGATTTGAATGTCAATATTGTCAGAAAGCTAAAATACAAAGAATACCAAGCGTTTTACTCTCAGAATTTATTAGCATGAATTGTGCTACTGTCACTTGTTCGTTGGAACACTGGAATGGGAAAAACATTACCGAAATTCGATCGCATCAGACAGATTGTGGTATTCCCGAATAAAAAACTCAAGCCTAATTTCTTTGCAAATGAATTAACTTGAAACTTAAGGAGATTAAACTTATATAACCGATCCTCAAAATAACTGCATCTCTGTGTATAATTTGTTGTTGCTGCTGCAGAGCTGCCAGGTCTCCTTGACTGTCAGGGGGACTCTCTGAAAATTGATGATTTTTGCATTTAAAAACTATCAATATTCAACATCTCCCTGATTCATACATTGATTACCTCCATTGGATTAGGTGTTAATGAGAAAGATCTCCCTCATTTCTCAGTAAAATTCTCCCTGATAAGAAAATATTTCAGATGGCAGCTCTGCTGTTGTTGATGAGTTTAAAATGAAAAATTTTTTTTTTTTCATAGGTTGGAACAAACCTACCATCTTTCCTGGAGGACATTTTTGAGGGTGAAAGGAGGCAACCCTTCGTACTCCTCCTTGGAGAGCGATGTCGTCCTTCACAGACCTTTGTTATCTTTGAGGGAAGGGCCATGGCAGCTCCTTCACTTTTGAAGGCCATCGACCTTTGTTTCAAGACAATATACGTCTTTGATGTGGAGTATGCACCCCAGTGCTCCACAACTTGGGAATTCATACAAAAATACATCTTTGAAATAAGTGACAATGTGAAAGGCAAAGTTGGGACGTCACCTTCGGTACGTAGCCTAAGGGCTCATCTTAGCAACTTGTCCCAGTAGACATTCGAGTTTCTAGTATGCAAACTTTGTAAAGAAAGCTTGAAAGAAAACAAAATACTACTCCAATTGTTTTGATATGTTTTGGAAATATTTTTACTAGTGCTAGTATGGTCAAACACACTGGTTCCCTTTCTGTCGGGACCCAATTTGAATTTTTCAGAACCTGTGCACTGAAAAAAAACAACTAAAAAATCTAAGCTGGTTTAGATCTAATAAATTTCATTCATATCAAAACTTTCACATGATATTTAATTTCAAACCTTCAAATTCATGGTCATAAATTGTTTCATGGATTTTCATATATATCAAGCAGGCCTGTGAATTTTTTTTAAAGGAAATATTCTTTTGAAATGTTTCTATAATGCCAGGGTCCTGCCCACCCGCATTTTGTTATAGTTTCAGGATGAGGACCATTTCAGTAGGGGTGGGCTATAAAATGGTGATGTTTCTAATCAATTTAGGCTCATTCTTATTTGATGCAATTTTATCTTCTGAGCATTTTGACACCAATTTTATGAAAATCTGCCAAAAAATGAGAAAGTGCCGCCCAAAAAACTGATTGGGTCGATCCTGAGGGGGACCGAAAATCGTCTCTTTAGCACGTATTTTTGTAACTTCGTCATTTAGTAACCGATGTTAACCATTTTTGTATCATTTCCTGGGTTTTAGGGGTCAAGGAATGCATTAAGAATACTAATTTTTAATCTGATTCCGCCTTCTTTGTCAATCTACATTTATTCCGATTTTATAAAGGATTACAGTGGCGGTTAATTATTTCCCCTCATGTCATAGTAACTGATTTTAGGGACTAACTATGTGTACACGGATCCTAGTTACACAATATTTTGTACTCGGATCAAAAATTGCTAAAAAACGTGATTTCATGTACAAATCCAGGAAAAATTCATGAATGTATAATTATTTTTACTATTAATTATCAAAATCAATTAGTTTTAGTCAGGTTATGATCTATTTTAGGTGTGTTCAGATATGATACGACTCTGTGCTGCCATGTACGCTAATGAACCTAATGAACATACATCAACGTGCCAAGCCACAACAAAAAGAGAGAATTTTGCCAAAACTTGTGCCAACTTTTTTATAAATTTGATCAGTATTCATTCTTTTGCAGCCCAACAGCAAACCAAAATATGTCCTGCCTCAGCTACATTTTTTTGGTCACCCTAAAACCCCTAGACCTGTACACAAAAAAATGTGGCACGAATCAGCATCATATCTCAACGCGCCTCTGTTTTTCATTTTTGTACAGTGTGACCCATGATATATCTTGTCCATTAAATGGGGACATGAATTAAGCAAGTTATTTCTGATTTGATGCTTTTTAACTGAATGCTCGTATTATAATCTGTGAACAGAATGTGTATATTTACAATGTAATTTGTCATTGTCTCTTCTAAAACTGCATGATAAAGAATGGACAAGAAAACATGTGACATGGGAAACCTTAAAATTGTAGACAAAATGCAACTGTAACCATATCTTAACTGGGGAGGAGGGTCAAATTGACCC
>JAPZVO010001649.1:0-15128 GCA_029962745.1 Echinometra lucunter | reverse complement strand
TGCATTATCCCTTCATGATGGATCAAGTTGGTCCTTATAAATTGCTGGGGTGTATGCGATTTGAAGGGAAACATGCGATCGGAAAATTGTGGCTAATGCAACTTGCAATTTCAAAGACATTGTAAAGACCATAGCCGAAAGAATTCAGGTTAGACAGTGTCAACACTGGTACACACAAAGTTCAGTTTCTCGGGAAACAGCAGTAAGGTTAAGTAACATTGGTCAAGAGATTCTCCTGGAAACTGAAGGATACACTGCCATACGTAATAGATTCCCTGATCTGAGTGAAGAAGATGAGGTGACAGTAACAAAATGTGCTTCAATACTGGGGATTGAATACAGATCAGGAATGATGCTTGTAATTGGTGTGTTTTGGATGGTATGCCAAGATTTGGCCAATTGCAGCTAATATACTGTTTAGGAGAACTATACTTGTTTGGTACTCTGTGGAACACACTAGACTTTGATGAGCATTTCTTTGCATATGAGGTTTCTCCTTGTACCCCAACAGAACACTTCCTCATTCTGCAAGAGGAATTAAAGGATTTCCATCCTCTTCATGCCGTCAACTCCTATGAACAACGTGATTCTGAGCTAAGGTATATTGTGATGAGAAGTGCCATCATCTTGAAAGGTATAGTAGTTACAAGATCATGCATGTCTCTCATTATCCGCCCAAGACTTGTTTTAGGTTTGCTCTATATACAGGGGTTTGTTTGATTGTCAGGTGGTGTATCCGATTAATTTGTCTGACACTAAATGTCTGAAACTTCATATTTCCCTGACCCTAAAGCATACCAAGGTTTCTTGTCCCTAACCCTAGATTTAATCCCTAATCCTAATCCCCCAAATCACAAGTGTGCCATTAGACATAATGGGCACTAGACCACATAGTTGTAGACCAAGTAACAGTTTACTGGGGTTTTGACAGATTTCAAGCTTTTTGTTCTTTACACTGTTTGTTTTGAAAAAAAAAAAATGTGTACAATTACAAAAAAAATCTTTGTCCATCACTATAGCTATATATATATATATATATATATATATATGCAATTTCACACAAATAATGTTGCAATGTCAGCTCAAATTCAAATCACATTAATCACAGGCCCTTCAGGCATTCCAGATGAATTTTGGAGGTGTAAACATTTGTAATATGCTTTAAAAAAATCCATCAGTTATTTTCTGGGAATGATTTTTAAGCAATATTTTTTTTATTATTACATGTATCAACAGAAAGGTATGCCATCTTGGTTGATCATGACCAATTTTTTGGATGTTTCAAGGCTTCAGATGTAGACCTAGCTTGATAAGTGGTGAAGGTAGAGATAAAAACTGAGTATGTTAATGTTTAGCTTGTAATGATTAGAAAGTTATATCTAGAATAATTAGATAAAGAATGTCATTCAAGTGATATTGATATCGGGTGCTCTGACACTTACCAAATACATAATGATAGCTCATGAATTGCCTCATCATAAAAAATCAAAACATTAAGATACTCAGTTCTTATTGATACTTTCACCACTTATTATAGTCCAGAAAGGCACATTAAATATGTTGAAACTGATTATTAGAATTGATAGTGGGCTTTAAATGAACTTTTGTATGTGTGTGTGTGTGATTGACCTTTTTCCCCCTTTTCTCTTCATTGCAGATTAAAAATCAAAATGGCCAATGAAAATTTGATCAAGTTTTGTGTTACATGTGGACAACGAACAAAACTAATAACGATAACTTCAGATGGGATTTTGAACAATCTCAAAGCAAAAGTTGCAACCAAATTTGGACTGGATGCAGAGCAAGTGACTCTAAGGATCAAATTGAATGAGTACGAGAATCTAATTGACATTGATGAGAATGATTCAGAAGATGTAGAACTTCTAAAACAAGGAGGGAATGTCTTCCTGGACACTCCACAGAAGTATGCAGTGGCTTCATCAGAAGATACATCAGATTCTGACGTCAGTGGTCGGCAAGAAGTGGCTTCCACTAGCAGCTCCCATGAGATCAATTCTGACAGCATAACAGAAAATGGATCTTCAAAGGTATGTGACCTACCATCAAAGTGTTGCCAAAACTGACAAGTGTCTACTTTTCTTGAAATTATGATTGGATCATGTCAGGGATTTGTCACTGGTTAATAAACCCTTGTACTGGAGTTAAAAGCATAAGACCTACTAGTGCAATGGAGAGAAGGTGATTCACAGAACACACACAAACACATAAAAGATTGCCCTTTTTACACAGGATTTTCTTAACCCCGGACTATCGCTAACCCCGTACTATCCTTAACCCCGTACTATTTTTTTTCCTTTTCACACATGCCAAATTGTTATTGCTAACCCCGGATAAGGGATGCTTGCTTTTTACACACGAAACTCGCTAACCCCGGACTAGTGGTTTTGTCGATCATTCGTAGTACAAGTGCTTCATTCGTACACTTTTTACACATGCTACAATTTCCTTAACCCCGTACTATTGCCATTTAGCCCCACCTATAGTACGGGGTTAAGCTTAGCCCACTTTCGTTTTACACATGCGATCTTAACCCCGTACTATTGCTCTTAGCACCGCAATTGGTGGGATAACCCTGCTTTTTTGCAGGGCCAAATAATCCCGTACTATAGGTGGGGTTAGCCCACTTTGCAAAAACGCTGTGTAAAACGAAAGTGGGCTAAGCTTAACCCCGTACTATAGGTGGGGCTAAATTGCCATTTAGCCCCACCAATAGTATGGGGTTAAGGAAATTTTAGCCTGTCTAAAAGATGAGAGCTTGGAACAACCTCCCCTATCCTCTAAAAGACCACAATAAATAAAGCTAGGCCATTTTATGAATTTTAAAAGAGTAGACTAATGCTGTTTTTTGCATTCACTACATTGTACATCTTGTGATCTTCAGGGTGTGATTTACCTTTTAAGATGTGCTCAGCAATTTTTGACAAAATCATTCAAGTGAAGTTTTTGATAAAATTTCTATTCATTCACATGTATTAGAAAATTGCGACACAAGCTGAAATTGGTTTGGCAGGTTCAAAATATAAGCATTTTGCTATGCTAAACTGGGTAAATCCTGATTTTATATTTCCAGGTTTGCTGTACTTTTTCTTTATATTTCTATGTTTACTTTCTTTTGTCTTGTATTTTTTTCCAGTGCTTCAATGTGAAGGATATTATCCAAAGGCATCCCCGTGGGAAAGAAATAGATGAAGAGTATAACACAAACTCGACAATAACGACAGAAACTAGACGCCTTCTGACATCTATTGTGTGTGCAGAAATGGTTAAGATTTTCACCTAGTAAGTAGCTCCAATTTGCACATTTAAAACAAATTACCCTACCCCTTTCTCATTATTATATTTCTGTGTTTGTGTGTCCTTTGTGTTCCCTAAAATACATTTTGGGGACATAACCAGTCCATCAATAATTATGTAAAAGTTTTAGGTGAAGTATTTGAGAAGGCTTTATTAGTGAATTCTAACATTTTGAAGGAATTGTAGTGAATTGTTTCATGAAAATTTGTTTAAACAATACGAAACTCTGTTAAAGATGCATTTGGTGATGTGTGTCATGGCAACCACAAATCCATGTTTTTAAACGTTTTGTCGAGTTTTTTAACTTCCTCAAATTTGATGGGATTTATGTAAAAAAAAAGTCATGTACAAATAGTCAACATGGGATTGCATTAATAGACATATTTATGTTAGCAGTGGATGTTGCATTATTGTGGCCATGCATGGCAAATCAAGTCAAGTTTTAATATTAATTATGTTTTGTGGAGGATTGATATCTTCCTAAATTTTTAAAGGGGTTTGTATGAAATTGAAAAATGATATAATATGAAGTATAACTTACATTCAAGCTATTTACATTAATTCAACATTACCAAGAAGAGCAATAAACGGAACAGTGATTGTGAAAAAGTGGTTGATACATTTGATCTAAGGATCATATTGTTGTTCTTGTTTTTTGTTTCTGTTTATCAATTATCAATAAATGCATTGAAGGCTGCAAGCTATGGAAGATATGTAGCAGATTTATGAAATGTATTTTGGTACATAATTAATTATTGCAGTTACCCAACGAAAAATCAAAAAATCAAAGTGGCCCAAGAGTATCATCCAGGGCATATCCAACTCTGAGATACCAGCTCACAGAGTTCCTTATGTAAGTATTAGTCGTGTTTACTATTATATACATGTATCTTAAACTCTGTTTAGACATCTTCAACAAAGGTAATTTTTCTTGACAACCTGAAAGCTTGTCCAATGTAGCAACAATCATTGTGTGCAAACCAGATTCCAAAGTTATTGAAACATATATGATATTGTCAGATATAGGTTAACTGAATAGTTCATTGTCAGGTGAATAAGGGAAGTCTCATCTGTATCATAATAGGAATATAAATATTTTACTTGAATGTTTAATGGGACTCTGAGCGTTAGATTTTGGTATGTGTTTTCAACTTTATTTGGATCGGTCATTAAATTGCAAGTGGTGAATAATTTTTAATCATACTTTCATACAGATACACTGTATCATATCATGACAGAAGATCATGATACAAGAACTTTAGAAGTGAATAAAGAAATTGTTTGAGACATCTGATACACACGCACATGCGAACTCACAAAATGGGTACATATTTACTTGTTATTCTTGATATAAATGATAACCCCAGCTATGGCAGTTTTTGCATGTGTATGCTCAACCATTGTCATCTGATTCATCCAGTAGTACTCTGATTATACATGTAGTTCTAAGTGCAAACACATTATTACATCATGAATACACAATACCTGTGCTGACTGAAACTGCAATTTTTTCTTGCATTATGTAACCATGCAGGATATATGGTTTGATCCATGTGACTCCAAACAGAGGGTTACTTGAGCCAAAAACTCAACCACAATGCGAAGGAATCTTCCTAGTAATGAATTGATGAGACCAAGAACGAAAGAGGAGGTGACAAAATCTCACCTTCAGCAACTTCAAAAACAACCAAAAGGAAGTACACCACTCTCAAAGAAATAGCTCCGTTTAGAAGAAGAAGAACTGATGCTCTTTGTAAACGTGCATCACGTCATGAAACAAAAGGCATTTTAGAGGCTATGCTGCGTCTAACAGCAACAGACGGAATTGGATTACCTGAAAGCTCCAAGTGTACCAGAAATATTGGCTCGTTATCCAAGGCTGGCAAGATTCACCAGATGTGGTAAAATCAAATATCTCACCCTTACTTGCATGTTTTATGCATGGAATCAGAGCTGCCACAAAATGGGATCTTGAAACATATAAGAAATTATATTTATGGAACAATATAGAAATTGAAAAGTGACAACTAGGGCTTTTAAAATGAGCGATAGTTCATGGTCCAAATATACACGAAAGAAATCATACCAAATCCCATAACAAAAGCCCCGCTGTCACTAACATGTTATTCATGGCTTAAGGTCTACTTTTATTTGCATAACTATTTCAAAATTCTCTGTGCTAATCATTTTCACAAACTTTCCAAAAGTCAGTGGTTGCTCTCTCAAGCGGAAATATTTTTCGACAGTTATACGTCATTTGCTAAAATGGGACCTGTACCAATGTTAAACTGTGGGGAAAAATTAGGATTAACAAATTATAATTTACAGGATTTTTTCTAAGTGTAAACTTTTCTTTTGATACGCACTATATAGTGAGAGAGAAAGACAAATGAAAAAATCAATTTTAAAACTTGAGTGCATTCAACTGGTTTCACCAAATTTTCACAAGTTTTTCAAATTTCCAAGAGTTATAAATGAGTTTTGTTAAGGTTTTTGTTGTGACACATTTATCCCTTCAGTTAATTCTGTCCTCCCTCTGAGATAGCACTTTTGATTTTTTCTTATTTGTCATGTGCAATATACGTATTACTTTCCTCTCTGTCTCCAGCTTCAGCAGGAGTTTAAGTTGATGTATCCAGAGAATGGAAATAAATGATCACTACATGGGAGACAAGATTTTGCCCCCACATCCTCCAACTGGCAAAAATGTCGAGACTACCCAAAATTCGGCAGCTGTATGGAGAACTGTACAAGGAAAGCGTAATAGATGATGACGATGACACTGTCCCTGATCCCCATCTACAAGTGAGATTTGATTTTTGCAATGAATGGATTTATAATAGAACTGATGTTGATATTTGCAGTAGTCAAACAGGGGAAAACATGTTTGACATTACATGGTATTATGTGCAAATTAGCCATAAAATTGAGGGTTTATGATAATGCACTATCAAAATATCATTATTCTATTGCAATGTGAAATGTTATGACATCTACATGTATGTCACTGTGCTAAAAGTTCTTCTCTTTTAAGTATCAAAGCAGTGAAAAGTTCAGGATGTATTTTGTTTGATGTTTAGATTCCTTAAAATAATGAAAAGGTGCCTACCAAGTATTGAATAATTAGCTTATTGAAACTCTTCAATCTGTTAGCATTTAGTGGTTCATTTCTTTTTCTTTATCTCCCCCTATCATTTTGTAAGGCGAGATAGCACTGTTCTCATTCATCATGGCAATATACATGGTTCCATCTCAGACAGCAAGAAGGAAGAGTTCAACTGGCAGACTCCGTGGGATACTTTTTAGTGACTAGACCAGTAAGTTTACATCGAATGGATAAAAAGGTTAACAATATTGGAATCTAATGGAAAATTAACATTTCAGCACCTTTTAGCTCACCTGAGCTGAAGGCTCGAGTGAGCTATTGCGATTCTTGTCTGTCGTCATGTTTCTTTTACATTTTCATCTTCTCTACACACTGGTTGGTCATGTGGCCCAGAGGGGGGGGGGGGCAGGGATGGGACTCCCAGGAAATAAAAATATCCTCCAGCCTCAGAAGCATTACAGTCAAGATATGTTTTGTGTAGATACATTATAGATAAAGAATATGTGACAATACCTAGGTAAACCACCTTGGGGGAATGGGCCCGTAAAGATGGATGATTTTTTTTTTTTTTTTTTTTTGGGGGGGGGGGTAAAATTCCATTTTCATCTTCAGAAACCAGTGTGCAGATTGTACCTCAAATTGGTGAGAATCATTATGGTACGAGACCCAGTCTTTTGAAAGGACCATGTACCCCCAAGGCAAGAGGGAGAGAAATTTTCTGTATTATGAGAGTCGAGCCATATTTTATAGTTGAAGAATAAATTAAGCGTTCATGGCAACTATGTAGGATGGCCCCCTTAGGTCCTACAAAGGGGGGGGGTTACATTTTTATCTCTTTCAAATACAATGGGCAGATTTATACTAAACTTGCTAGGAATCATCCTTAACAGGAGAAGATCCAAAGTTACTTGTATGTTGGGGGAGGGGGGTTCCTAGCAAATATTGGAGTCCCCCAGTGACGGACACCACATTCTTGAAAATGAATGCTATAGAGGGGATTAAAACGAATATGTTTACATACATGTACCTGTCTCCCTAAATACAACATCAATCAATAAATTTCAAAATAGATATATAAAAACAAAATGGATAACAGATTCGGTGCCATCATTAGCCTGAAAATTTGAATAGGGTCTTCTGAAAATAATAGCAAAGTGATGGGGAAATAATGTTTATTTTCCCCCTATTTTTGTGTGCCAGTGATAGGTGAAGATGCTTTGGTCAGAAATGAATGGTAAGTAGAGGTATGCAGCAGTTTGGGATAAGGGGCGGGGTCTTTTTCTTTTCCTCCTGCAAAAATTGAAATGTGTGTAATGCAGAAATGCATCTCGATTTTCTAGGAGCTCTTGCCTTTCACATTTGTTTTTTTTTTATCCATTTATTATCCCCCTTTAGATCGGTACAAGTGTGGAATCCCACCTGGCTGAAGAGAGGGAATGCCAAGAAGCGGAGACAACCATACCTTTTGGGCATAGGAGAACGCAACAACCCATCTCAGTTTTTCATTGTTGTGGATGATCTAGCTATCCCATGTGAAGGTGACATCACAGAGGCTGTTGACAAACTGTTTAAGGTCCATTACGTGTTCAACATCCGCTACGCAGATGAAGTCTATGGATTTTTTTGCATTCATTCAGAATTTTGTTTACGGCATAAGTGGACAAGAAGCAGTTCCAGCCCGTGCCAGAGAAATGATGGCAAGCATCACTGCCTTGGAAGTGAATGCAAACAAATGAATAATTTCAGTAGTGCATGTCCTCAAACAGGCTTAATGAACTCAAAAGGGTGTGGATTTCACATGGTAGGATCAAAGATCATTTGTAGTAGTAAAGTGCTGGGTTGTATTTTTTTCTGTTCCCACTTGGAACATTCTTCCCTGTGTTAAGTTGATAGATGATGTTCACTGTACACAATTCCATAATCAATGGAAGACCACGGTTGAATAAATTTGGGTTTATTCATCCTTGAATATTCCAGGATATTCTCATGTTTTTAAAAGAAAAAAAATCTTGGTCAGTACTGTATGTTAAAGTAGATTTACCTTGAACACATCTTATACAGTGCTTATATATAAAAGAAATTATCCTTTGAAAATAATTTTCAAAATCACATTTCAAACTATGAAGATGATTTAATGGCTTTTGGTACTCTATAGTCTCTTCTATCAATGCTGCTAAAATGATGAATATTTGTGAACGCTCAAAGGTCAAGTCCACCTCAAAAAAATGTTGATTTGAATCAATAGAGAAAAATCAGACAAGCACAATGCTGGAAATTTCATCAAAATCGGATGCAAAATAAGAAAGTTATGGCATTTTAAAGTTTCACTTATTTTCAACAAAATAGTTAAATGAACGAGCCAGTTACATCCAAATGAGAGAGTTGATGACGTCACTCACTTTTTCTTTCGTTTTTTATTGTTGAATTATACAATATTTCAATTTTTATGAATTTGACGATTAGGACCTCCTTGCCTGAAGCACAAAATGTTAAAATAATGAAATTAGATGTGTTGAGTGAGGAATGAAACTTCATTTCACATGACAATGACGAGAAAATAAAAATATTTCATATTTCATATACCGGTAATAAATAAAAGAAATAGGGAGTGAGTGATGTCATCAACTCTCTCATTTGGATGTAACTGGCTTGTTCATTTAACTATTTTGTTGGAAATAAGCGAAACTTTAAAATGCCATAACTTTCTTATTTTACATCCGATTTTGATGAAATTTTCAGTGTTATTCTTGTTGATTTTTTTCTCTTTTTATTCAAATCAGTTTTTGTTGGGGTGGACTTGTCCTTTAAGCAATGCTGACCATTTTGTCCAGAGTGTCAAAAACTGCTTTGCGCCAAAATTTAAAGAAAGGAAAAATTAATTCAGCAGTCTGATTAGGATTTTCATTCAAATCACTTGCTCTTTTACATACATTTTGATCATTTAGAAATAGATAATTTTCCTTACCTTGGAAGAATGGGGGGAAGGGGTGTTTAATTGAAATGATACATTCATTTTAGGGAGAGGGTGTCCCATTTCTGACAAAGCCCATTCCGGGAACAGGTGTTCATGACTGCATTGTGCAATTATCCTGGTGTCTCAATATTCAGAAGGGTGGTGAGGTTTGATTTCTAATAGTTGGAGTGGGCTATAAATGGGTGATTTTGGGTTTTACTGTTGGAACAGTTTTTTATGTGTTTCTTTTACCTTATCTCAACATGAAATGACAATATTTTTTGTCTCGGGGTCCCAGAAAAAAGTGTGCCGGGCCAAAATCGAAAATGGCCGCCAAAATCACAGTTTTGGCCACAACTTCCTTATCTGGTGGTCCTTTTCTCTGGTTTAGGTGTCTATTCTTATGTTGTTGTTTTTTTTGGGGGGGGGGGCAGGCAATTTGTTTTTGCTATACTTAGCACTTTTAAACCATTATTTTGGAGTTAAAATGGTAATTATACCTAAATTTTCCATTTTCTGAAGCCTTTTTTCAACCAAAATGTAGGTTTTGTTGTCCTGGAGTTCTTGGATATTAGATGGTACAAGGTCAACAATAGCAAGCAGCTTCATATAGCTTTATTGCTTTTATTCCTCTGCTATGGGTTTTATGGATATTTGTGAAATATATCTTTACTGAATACAAAAATGTTAATTATCCATAGGGGCTATACAGTATGTACAGTACATTGTATTCTGTATAGCCCCGATGGATAATTAACATTTTTAATTTAATAAGATATATTTCACAAATATCTGTAAACCCATAGAAGAGGAATAAAAGCGATATAGCTCTATGAATCTGCTTGCTATTTTTGACCTCGTACCATCTAATATCCAAGAACCCCAGGACGATAAAACCTACTTTTTGGCTGAAAAAGGGCTATAAAAAATTGGAAAATTTAGGTACAATTACCTTTTCACTCTACAAATAATGGTTTAAAAGTACTAATCATAGGAAAAAACAATTGCCTGCCCCAAATACATATGACTAGACACCAAAACCAAAGAAAAAGATCACCAAATAAACAAATTGTGGCCAAAACTGTGATTTTTGGGGGATTTGGCGGCCATTTTGGATTTTGGCCCTTCACACTTTTTCTGGGACCCGAGACAAAAAATATTGTCATTTCATGTTGAGATACATTACAAGGAATAAAAAAAAAAACTGTTCCCGTATTGAATTTATAAAAAAGTATTTTTGACCCATGTATAGCCCACTCCTACTATAAATAGGTATCTTAGATTTGCAGGTAATCTGTGATAGCAGTGATAAATGTTCCTACTATGGTGGGGGGGGGGGGGCCCAATACAATTTTCAATATTTCCGATCCCACAGTTCGTAGCCAGGGAATAAATCACAACTGCATTGTGCGACCCTAGGTCTCTCTTGAAGTATGATTTCATTCTTGAGAATACCCAGCAATAAATAGACAATGTCAAGCTGATAATGTAAATCAAATTAATTGAACTTAACTACTTTTTTTTCTTGGTATGTACATACCTTCTTTAACAACCAGGCAGTTATCAGGATTATTTCATAACATGAAGATGTTATAGCGTTTCATCAAACAGTGTCCTAGACACCATGGAGTAAGGATCTTTATTTCACTCGTATTTTTATTACAAATATTCACTATTGCAGTAATCAAGGGTAGGTAATGATAGATTAGATGATGTACATGCCCAAGTTATTGTGTCTTCATCTTTTAGTGTACATATTTGAATAAAGATATAGCAAAAAGCAGTCATCATACATTCTATCTTCTATTCGCTTAAATGGATGGAAAGGCTAAAGCTGTAACAACAAGTTGTTAAATACTTTGGTGGGTTTTTTTTGTTAAATACTTTGTTAGCTTATTGACCCTACACATGTATAGCATGGCTAATTTGAATTGTATAGACAGGGAGTGGTTGCTCATGGTCTCAAAAGATGCATAGACTTTTAAAAAGCCATTAAACATCATAGCGAGAGCTTGTTGAGGTTAAGGGCTACAGCCTCCCTCCCGGCCGGAGAGGGTTGAGTGGCAAAATGACATACCAGACGGGAGATAAATACACTCAATCGGTAGTATGGGTAAAAAGTTAACAGTGTTAGAGTTTTGGAGAAAGTATCTGAATGTTAAGTATATTTATAAGGATATTTTCAACTGTTGGATTACTCTTCAATTTTGAAAAGTAATGTGTTCAATTAACAGTGTTAAATGCATTTAATGTGATAGCACTGACTAAATTTGTTATCTGTTAGATTTCTCTGCAATTTTGAAATGTAATGTGTTCAATTAACAGTGTTGAATGCATTTAATGTGATGGCAGTAACTAAATTTGTCATCTGTTAGATTACTCTGCAATTTTGAAATGTAATGTGTTAAATTAAGAGTGTTGAATGCATTTAATGTGATGGCAGTTACTAAATTTGTTTTCTGTTAAATCACTCTGCAAGTTTGAAATATTTTCAATGAACAGTGTTTGAATGCATATATATGATGGCAGTTAAGAAAGTTTGTTCAGGTGAAATGTATTGATCCTTACTTGAGTAGTATTTGTGTTGACATGTAATGGGGCATGTTCCCAGCTTTTCTGGTATTGTTTGAACCTGAATGGTTTAAAGGCAATATAAGTCCATTGTATTTTGGTATGATGTAATAGGGAGAGTGGTCAAAGTTTTATGTTTGCACACATTTCCTCAGAAAACTCTTTCACGGCATCAGCTCATCAAGGAAATCCCAGTGCAAAATGACAGATAGACTGGGGCCCCGTTGCATAAAAATATGGTATCTCTCAAAGTACTGTTGTATCTCTGAAAACTATCGTAACTACCATTGATTATTTTTTATTTGATTGGCTATGGTTGCTATGGTAGTTAAGATAGTTTGCAGAGATACCATAGTTTTATGTAACAGGGTTCAGAAAGGAAACAAATATACTTTACAATCAATCAGTGGTATTGGTCAAAGGTTAACATGAATGTTAGTGGAATTTGTAATCCACTTGGGAGAAAAAGTTCCATAGGAACAACATCCAAATAAATCTGTTCATAATCACCTTCATCTTATACATAGGAGGAGGCTCAACTATTTTTAATTATTTGCATTATATGATTCAATTGGGCGTTATAGAAAAGTTGTAAATTATGACCAGCATATGACACAAAACCTGTTGCAGAGACACAAGACAATGTCCCTCACCATCCATTATTTCAGTCCAAATGACCAAAATCTTGATAAGATTAAAAATTCTTCCAGATTTACTATTCTTTTTGGCAGTAAGCAAGAGACAATATTCGCTAGATCTTCACCCCCGGATCTTCACTAAATTTGTCTGTTTTTCATTATCTTGAGATGATGATAAGCTGAAAGAATTTTTATTTCTTGATCAAGTAGAAATGTATTCACTTACTTCTTGTCAAGTTGGTCATGGCTGAAGACAAGAGGAATAATTTTGTTAGAAGGCATGATGTTAAAGTACAAAGATAGTTTTCATGGTTTTGGTAAAGAAAACTTTAAAAATAGAACTTGTTCTACATTTGATAGGCTACTATATCCAAAGTATTTCTGAACAATTTTCATTTATGATTTGAACCTGAGATAACAATGCATACACTGTATAGATTTGTTCAGAGGCTTTTAAACAAGATACAGAAATGGTATATAATAATCATTTGTAAAGACTGGAACACAAGTTAACAGTGATTTATTACAAAAACTGAGTATGAATACATTTGGAATCAGACGTAAATAACACCAATTATTTTATTATAAACTTGTTAATGGTATGTTCAGTATTAGAAATAATCCTCATCTCTCTTTATAATGCAATTTTTCCTTTCACAGTTTTTATGTTTATATTGTGTGGTAATTATATTTATTTATGTCATACATTTTTATATTGTTATCCGGGAAGCAAACCTGTATGGGTTAAAAAAAAGTTTTTAGCTTTTCCAGAGACATGTATATATTTTACCTGTCTAAATAAATTCAATTAGTTTCAATTCAAACAATTCAAAAATAATTCAAATCACTCAATTGTTTTATAATATTGTACATAATATGCTGTATTATTTGGATATTTATTACATATTCAACTGTTAAATAGTTCCTCATTTGACTATGTATGTGAATTGCTTTAAAATTCAAATATAATTCATTGATAATACAGTCTAGTTGATCTATGCAAGTTAATTGTTTGTTTCTGTGTTATCAAACTGATTTTGCAATAAAGAAATGAATTACAATTGCCTTGGCGCATTTAGGTTATTTCATTATTTCTCAGTCATTCCAGTTGTGCATGTTACAAGTGTAATTATTCCATTATAGCCAAAGGTTTCTTTATTTTAGTCAGATGTATTGTCAAGTTTGCATTTTGAAAGTGTTTGATTTTTGCCTTTTGTACGATTTCCCATCCCCAGTATAAAAAGTAGTCACCTATCAACCCTCGCAAAAGGCAAATCACACTTTGAATATGTAATTTCATCAAATTTCACAATGTTAATACACCATTCTGAAAATGTGTATCATTTGTTACATGTAACATTTTCAGAAATGGAGGTCACCATGTGATAAATGCACACCAAAAGCAACCCTTGGCAAGGTAAATTACACTTGTGGGAATGTTATTTCAACATATTAAAAATCATTTTTCAACATTTTCCAAATGTTAAATTCAGGACTTTTAAAGTGTTAGACTTGTAACGTTTTCCGAAATGGTAAATTAACATTCAGTTAAAACACATAAAAGCAACCTTTCCGAATAGTAAATTACATTTTTAAAACGTTATTTCAACATTTTACAAATTGTATTTACACATTTTCCTAATGTTACATCTAACACTTTAAAAATGTTAGATTTGTAACATTTTTGTAAATGTTGAATTAACATTTAAAAGGTTGTCACTCCTCCAACCTTTGCTAAATGTTAAATCTAACACTTAAAATGTTGAATTTAACATTTCAGTTTTTAGAGTGCATAGCTATAAGCTTGTATATGTCATAGATAAAAGGAGAGGGCTTGGATTATCTTGGGTTTCAAGCTTAGGTCTTGCTAGGGTTAGGGTCAGATATTATAATAGATCCAGGGATGAAGTTTGCAATTTAATGTCAGAAATTATCTCACACTAGTATCTTTTTATGCAAGGCAGACAATGTGAGACAATAATTAATCAATTTCATGCCATTTTCTGTTTGCTACCAAAATTGCACATTGTACATGAACTTTAACTTAGGACTACATGTACATGGGACTCGGAAGTGTTTAATCTAGAACTGCACTTCACTACATTTAGGGATTCAACTCCATTGAATTGGAATTCAAGCTTATTCAGATACATGTATGATGCAACAAACCCCCCATGGTTTTTTGTGTAGTAAGTGAATGGGATATAAGGACAGAAAAAAAAATCTGCCAAGGCAAGAGGCACATTTTTTGCTCCCCCCCCCCCCCCCCCCCCCCCGTGGCAAAAAGAGGTGTACCAATCAAATCCTTAAAAGGTTAGCGCAAAATATGATGTCATGAGTTTGTCTGTGCAACTTTTGACAAAAATATCTTTTGAGCGCTGATGCGTTAATGCGTTAATGCGCGTTCATTAACCATAAATGGCGTGGTTTTGCCGTGCCATATCTGAACACTAAAAAAAAAACACCACAGGGTTTCTCACAAGGGTTTGTTGTGTCATATACATGTATGAACAAGCCTTAAAACTGCAGTGAAGGTAGGAATTCA
>JAPZVO010001648.1:0-15135 GCA_029962745.1 Echinometra lucunter | reverse complement strand
GCGGCTAAGACCCAAATACACCCAAATCGTTCACTTTTTGAAGAAAGCATGAAACTTTGCACATCGTAACTATGATACATGAGGATTGTTAAAAAAAATGGATCCAAAAAAATAGCGCCCTCTGGGGGCCGCCATTTTGAATTCCAATATGGCCACCAAAATTTTAACACCCGTGTAAAAAATAGCTTATAACTTTCTTGTAAAACATTTTTTTAACATGAATGAGGTATGAATTTGAAGAAAATTAAATTCTTAGCATAATGGAACCATTTTAGATTTTTTTACAATTTACATTTCTATTGATAATGGGAGGAAAACCTATTAGTTTTACATTTTTTCTGAAAATTGCAGATTTACCATGAGATGCAAACTTCTGTAAAATGATCATTATTCAACTAAATTTCATCAAATGAATTCAAAAAATACTTGAAGTATGCTGCAAAGATTGTGAAAAGTTGGTGATTATTACATTTTTCACCAAAAAGTTATAACCCTTGAAAGAGAGTAGTAACAATTTCTTCAGAATCACAAAAGTGAATAAGACATGCGCCCTCTGTTGTGGAGACATGGACAGCTACTTCATTCTGGTTGGTCAAAAGTTTTGTTCACCTATTGACTTCTCTTGGCAGTCTATTCAGGTAAGTCTCTGCTAAGTTTAGCATTAATTCATGTTGAAAATGATATTTTAATGCTCTAGTTGATATGAAACAATGTTTTTAATGAGGATAAATGCTTATATTTGCAATAGTTTCCATGTTAATAGTTGCACTGTTCACCAGTCCCATCCAGTCAAAATTATGTCGGGTGACAATCCCTAGTGTTGTTTGCACGTAGATTATATACAAATATAGATCTATGACCATTCTGAAGAGTTTTTAACAGTCAAATAAAGTAGTGTGCATGCAGTCTCCACTGGTAATTTTGAAGAGAATTAAAATGTTGAGTCATCATAGATTTTTGTGATCTTTCAATTAGGCCTAGGCCCTAGGTAGTCTAGCCTAGCCTCGGCTCGGGTTCACTCAGGATCTAACATAATAATATTAAGGCCAAATGCGTAGGCAAGGAATGCAGGATAGGGTCCGGGCATAATATGGTATCATAGATTTCACTGAAATTGTGAATTCAATAAAGGATTCACTAGAATACACTATATTGTCCCCTTTATAGAACAATGTGTGTATCAAAAGCCATTAGTGGTAGATCTAAACTTAGGTCTAGACCTACAATCAGGACCACTAATGTAGACCTGGACTGAAAAAAGCAATGGAGTTAATTCATAAAGATAATTTAAGATCAATGCACAGTGTATTTGAATGTCATTCTTATGGTTTTATAAATATAAAAAGTATAAAAAAAAAATGAACCTACTCTAATCCATTCAGAACAGGAATGGTGTTGCAAGCAAAGGCAATTGCTATTCCTTCCTCAGATGGCAACACTGGAAATTTCAATTCTCTTTCTAGAATACAGAGTCGACTATAACTGTTCTTAACTGTCCGGACAGGTTGGGTATCCGAACAGACACTTTAGTATTTTAATTTCAACAAGATGGCATTGAAGTATTGTATTAATTTCTATAGAATTATGCTAGTAATATTCAAAATAAGATATTTTCATTTATTTTGTATTATCGATGCTCATTGTTGCCAAAATTGTAAATAAAAACTCGACAATTTATTTTGTTAAGCCTCTGGAACACCCAACCCCCCATACTATTCATGCAATGATACCCAATTTGGTCTCCATTTTCAGAAAAGCTTAAAAAGTTTATGAACATTTTTTTCTCTCTTTCTGTTCATCCAGATAGTGAGGAAGACATACACCCTCTCTTCCGAAGACATACATCCTCTCTTCCGAAGACATGGACTTCTGGTGGGACAAAATAGGTAAGTTCAGCAGTCATTCTCATAATGGTATTTTAAAGGGGAACTCAAGCCCAAAGTAATATGATTTCATCAAAAAAGAGTAGAATTAAACAAGCATAACACTAAAAATTTCATCAAATCGGATGGAAAATAGAAGTTATAGAATTTTAAAGTTATGGTATTATTCATGTGAAACAGTTGTATCACATCATCATGAATATGCAATGATGAGCTGATGATGTCATATCTCCACTTCTTCTTTTGTACTTTATTATATGAAAATATAATATTCAATTTTACTGCTCCCAGAAGTACAAAAACTGGAATGAAACCTTCATTTAATATGTACAATCTTACCCCGCTGTAAATTATTTTGTTACAAGGAGATATTTTGTATATACATATATATGAAAAAAAATGAAGTAATTAAGATGTCATATAATAAAAATACAAAAGGAAAGGTGGGGACCGCTTGTTTATTTTTACTCTCTTTATTCAAATCAATGATATTGTTGGCCTGGATTACCCCCTTTAAAGAAGATGCATGAGAGAAACTGAGAAAAGTTGGGTTGATATATTTTCTTGAAATGGGGGGGGGGGGGGGGGGGGGGTGGGGGGGGGGGGGGTCGATGAATCTTATAATGCATTCCATAAAGATATTTTGTATTCTTCGTAGTAATTTTGACAATGCTTGTATTTCATACAGCCTGCCATGATACACACCCCATATGGCCATCGGTGTTCACATTATGATTTATTGCATTCGGCTAAAAAACCTTTATTGAGAAATTTTAACATTTTTTGGTATATTTGTACAAGTCTTTCCTATGATTATTGCTTATCACTTTATCACATTTCTTGAGCATCCGACAAGTTGGGGTATCCGAACAGACGATTTTAGAATTTTAATTTACCAACAAGATTGCATTGATTATTTTATGAAAGTTTTTGAGAATTATTGGCTTATGTTATTCCAAAATTATATTCATGATATTTTCTATCATCTGACGCATAATTTCAGAAAATTGAAAAGAAAAAATAGACAGTTTACTTTTGTTGAGATCTTTGAACACCCAACCCCATCCTATTTTAATTTAAAAAAGTATACAATATTATCTCATTTTGTCTCCATTGTATGTAGAAAATCATGAAAAAAAGGTTGAAAAAATTTTTTTTCTCTTTCTGTTCATCAGATAGTGAAGAGACAATCACCCACCCTCTCTTCTGAGAACATGCACCTTCTCTTCGAAGAATGGACTTCTGGTTGGACAAAATTAGGTAAGTTTAGCATTCATTCATTATAATTGTAATCTTAACGAAGAAGTGTAAGAGAAATTGAAAACAGTGGGGTATGATATGTTTTGCTGGACATTTAATTTTTTTTTGGGGGGGGGGGGGAGGGGGCTGATGAATCTAATTTTGTATTCCATAAAGATATTTTTATATTTTTTTCTGTATTTGAAAGACAGCCTGTCATGATACATCCCAAGATGGCCACTGTGTTTTACACTAGAGTATATCGCATTTGCAGGGCTGTCAACATTGCGTGAGACATTTGAAAATTCAGGCAATATTTTAGCTGCTAAGGGTAGTACTAAAGCAAATAAATAAAGTATAGAATAAATAGAATAAAGCCCAAACCAGCTGCATTGATACAAATGCCTTTATCATTTAGAAATAAGCCATCCAAAAGCTGCAGCAGCTGAAAATAAATGCCTCTGTTATTAGAAAGTAAGTTATTTCAAAATAACGCATAAAGATCCCTGCAATACACCCAGTATTAAAGTGAATTATTTTGACACTCAAACGAATACTTTTAAAAAGCCATAGATATCATTGTCCAACGAACAAGATATTTGATTCACCTGTTGGAAGTATATTTCATCTTTTTCATTCAATCATTGTGTAAATTTCGTTTTAGCTGCCTGTTCAACCCTGCCAAGTAAAATTTAAAATGTCTCACGCAGTGTTGGCATCACTGCATTTGGCTAAATCCTTCAATCAGAAGTTTTTAACACTTTTGCTATATTCTTACAAAGTCTTTTACTATGATTATTGCTTATCACTTTATCATATCCCATTTCTTCTTTTTTTTTCCAGGATCAAGAGGAAAAAAATGAGGTTGAGAATTGCATAGTTAGCAAGTGTGCCGATGTGCAGATGCTACCCCACAGTCCAGCAGCACTTGTGTGATACATGATGTCGAAGCTGTTCAGACTAGTAAAGCCTGGAGAACTGGCTGAAGTAAGCGGCCGCCATTGGACTGGACCCTCTGCATTCTCTGTCAAGAGAAATCGTCAGAATATCTTACCCAGCCTTGGAAGGGTAGAGGGCGAGGGAATCATGAAGCTAAAGGGACAAGTTATCAGTCATTCGCAACAAATCTGTTAAAATTTAAAGAACTAGGCAAAGTTCCTTTGAATGTTGTTCCTGAACAATTAGATGATGGGTCTGGCATTGAAGAGACATTACAAAAGAACAAAGCAATGTGGCATAAGACTTGCCGGAATATGTTCAGTGACTTGAAATTGGATCGGCAAATAGAAAAACGTGAACTGGAACCAGACAACAGCAACAGCTGCAGCAGCAGAGTTAAAGTGAGACGAACTAGTGTTCAAGACAACCATTCCACTGGACAGGATCAAGCTTTTGTTTTTTCTGTGATAAAGAAGCTGGAACTGCAGGATTGCATGATGTTACGACAACTGGGATGGACCAGACAGTTCGAAAGTATGCCACAGAGCTTCAAGATACAAGACTCCTGGCTAAATTGGCCCCAGGTGATATGATAGCACTGGATGCAAAGTATCACAAGACTTGCCTGTCGGATCTATACAACAGGTGAGTTGATTTATGAGAAATTGGTGTGAGGGGCGACCTGTGCTGATGTTTCATTGCCCGATGAAATATAAGTAAAGGATTATGGAGAGTTTTAAAATGTTGATCGCTGCCTAGATTGACAAAAGGTAGACACTGCCCATAAATCATGCACCTTGTTTTTATATCTCTATGGTTGTAGTATTTGGTGGGATGAATCATGATTTCAAATTAACTTTCAAAACAGTTAAATATAATAATACAAGTTTACGTTCATAGGGAAAGTGCATATCAGGGTGTTTTTTTTTCTTTTAGCACAGACCAAATCTACATAACAAATGAGACTGCACTCACCATATTTGCAAATAACTAATGGTAAAATAGCAACTTTCTAGAAAATTAGTAAAAAAAATTCCTCAAATCTTTTGTTTCATACGAGGCTTTATATCGTTTAAAGCTGATACATGCGTTATCGTATCAAAGATCTGTGTGGTGGTGACATAAAATATGATATCAAAATTTGCTTTTTTTCAGAGGAATGTATAAAAGTTTGTACACTCCCAGCACAAAATTGCAAAATTCCTTTGGTTGCTTAGGCATCGATAAATCCTTTTTGTAAGTCTGTTTTATATATTTATGAATTAATATAGATGAAACATTCTAAACTGATCTTGATACAAAATATAGTAGAAATTAAAAAAAAATGTTATGAAATTCAAAAGAATAAATTCTTAACATATATTTTAAAAAAGTTTTAGACTTCAAACTTTCAATTAATTTATGTTTCACATTCTCTCTATAGGTATAAACGGGTGAAAAACACAAGACTTCAAAGCTCTTCTGACAGTCACGACTCGTCCCATAAAGGTATCGCACTTGCGGAGCTGATCTCTTACATTGATGAAAGAAGTAGTGTTGGGCCTAGTGTTCCTGTCTTCCGTCTTGCCGACCTTGTCTCTGTGTATACAGAGCGCCTGGTGGAACTGAGTCCGGACAATACAGAGATAACGGTCAATTCAACCCGGCTGAAAGAGCGGCTCCTATTGCATTGTCCATATCTGAAAGCTGTGAGGCAAGGAAGAGATGTTCTCCTGACATACGACACTGCGATCGGAGATGCCATTCAAATGACATGCTTTGGTGATGATGATTCTGAAGCGCTACAACTGGCAAAGGCAGCTTTAATTATCAGAAAACAACTTTTCTCCCATGGCAGAAAATTCAATGGATCCTTGATAAATGATTCAGCTGAGAACACAGTTCCTACCAGACTGCTGGCACTGATCAATATGATCCTTGATGGTCCGAGTATCAAGTCGCAGACGCGAAAAGATGGTTCGTCGACACGAGCAGCTCGAACCATTAGTGAACTCATAATATTCAATAGCATACAGGGCAATCGTGTGAAGAAAGATGCAGTTCGACATAACGCTGACAGAGAGGTCCCTGTACCGACTTACATAGGCCTGAAAGTTCATGCGCAGACACGAAATCGTGAATTGATAGACAGCCTCCACAAGCATGGATTGTCAATATCATATGATCGGGTTCTCAAAATATCATCATCTATTGCAAATGCCATCATCAATCGCTTTGAGGGGGATGGAGTAGTCTGCCCGCCTCAGTTGAAGAACGATCTTTTCACGACAGGACAGGTTGACAACATTGATCATAATCCCAGCGCAACGACAGCAGTTGGCTCTTTTCATGGAACTGCCCATTCCTTGTGTCAGCACCCCACTGAGAACAATCAAGGGACAGATGCTGACCCGATAGGTCTCGTTGACATGGATACAGACAAGCGAATCCATCCTCTTCCTCTGGCATACACAAACATCTTGCCTGCACCATCCATGCCGAAGGAATACAAAGCACCAGTGACTTACGGACCAATGCGACCAGATAGAGACAAGTTTGACGAAGACCGCAGTAATGAGAAAAAATGGCTTGAAAAGCAGTTATCTTTGATGGAAGAAGGAGACCTTTCTGTTGGTGATTTTGTGTCTTGGGCTGCATACCATGCAAATATGCAGATGCAACATACACGTAAGCTGCCGACTACAATTGCACTGATGCCATTATTTCGTGAAGTATCACACTCATTTGCAACAATAATGCATTGCATGTATACCAACCACAAGCTACACACTTGTTAAACCCAGGACAAACACCAGTATTGACGATGGACCAACCTTTGTATGCCCTTGGGAAACAGATCCAGTGGCGATTCCCAGAGCGCTATGGTGAAGACAAGTATGTGATGATGTTAGGCCCTCTTCATATCGAAATGGCTGTCTTGAAAATGCTTGGTGATTTGCTTGATGGGACTGGTTGGAGTAATGCTATCGCCCAAGCAGGAGTTGCTACACAAGGGACAGCGGATAGTTTCATTCATGCATCACATGTAGCACGGACAAGGAGAGCCCATCAAATTACTGCTTCTTCACTGTACATTCTCCAAAGGCAAGCTTTTAGGGAGGAAAAAGAATCAGCCATCCATGAGGATCCTGTCTCCGAGGAGAGCTTCACAGAATGGTGTGAGCAGCGAAGCAAGTTCCACCCTATGTTTCGATTTTGGGGCACAGTGCTTGATCTGGAACTGACTTTGTTGGCATTTGTGCGATCGATTCGGACATCAAATTTTGAGCTGTACGTGCAGACATTGTCTCAACTAGCTCCATGGTTCTTTGCGCTAGACCATATCCACTATGCCCGATGGATCCCTGTACACATAAAGGACATGGCAAGACTTGCCGAACAGTGCCCAGATGTACATGAACACTTCATGCGTGGTGCATTCACATCAAACAAAACTGGGAATCTATTCTCTGCAATTGGTTTGGATCATGCGCATGAGCAGGTGAATGCCCAAGTCAAGGGTAACGGAGGAGCCATCGGTCTGACAGAAGATCCAGGTGCCCTACGACGATGGATGGTGGCAGGGCCGCATCTAGCAATGGCCATTGAAGAGTATGAGAGCAGTGCTGACAAGTCACCTGCAGATACTAATCGAAAGCATCATGAACAGAGTCCATCGGTGCAAAAATCCTTTGCTGATGATGTGCGTTCCCTCGTTGCTGTGATGAACGAGTTGGGGAATCCATTCATGGATCGTACAAAGGAATTGGTAACGATAGATTCACAAGAAGTCATGCCGCAGAAAGTTGTGGAGGGTATGGAGCAAGTTCACACCCTGGGAGAGAGGAAGTATCAAACCTTTATAGAGGAACGTCTCTTGAAAAACGAAACACCCATCAGTGCACCCATCAAACGAAATTCACTTTCGCTTTTCCGCAATCGAAAGCAAGTGGGTCCATCCAAGGAAAAGCAGACAATAATGGATCTGAAGAGCGACTGCGCATTGTTCTCACGACTATACATTGCCAGTCAGACAAGAGAGGGTGACATCAAAGAGTTCTTCAAGCATGAAAACCAAAAATATCCCCCATCACTTTCTTCGTCTGGAACACTTAAACAAGGAACCAAATCAGATCTGGTTAGATTGCTTGAGGCTCTCATCAATACTCCGTCAGCTTTCACAAACACTCCATCTACAGATGTGACAGTCCTTGATGGTGCGGCGCTTGTGCATCTGATTCCAGTTAAGGAATCAAAAACCTTCGCTGAATATGCACAGGAAGCATTCATCCCGCACATCTTGCTCGAACTTGGAAAGGTCAAGCGTGTTGATCTCGTTTGGGACGTGTATCTCAAGAACAGTTTAAAGCTTTCAACAAGAGCAAACAGAGGTACAGGCACAAGGAAGAGGGTGTCTGGTAATGTGAAGCTTCCAGGGAACTGGAAAAACTTCTTGCGGAATGATGACAACAAGGATGAACTCTTCCGATTCTTAGGACAGCAATGTGTTTCCAAGGACACAGGTGACAAGGTCATCATTTCCACCCTACTGGACTCTGTTGTCACCTCTAGAGAGGATTACACCACAGATGGACTTCAACCATGCTCGCATGAAGAAGCAGATACGCGGATCCTTCTTCATGTCAAAGATGCTATGAACTGTGGGTTCAAGAGAGCAATGATACGAACTGTTGATACTGATGTTGTTGTGCTCGCTCTTGCCCATTTCCAGGACTTGCCAGACATAGAGCAACTCTGGATAGCTTTTGGAACTGGCAAGGATTTCAGGTACATTCCAATCCATGAGATTGCCCGTGCAATATCCCCAGAGATGGCCAAAGGATTGCTTTTCTTTCATGCATTCACTGGATGTGATGTAACATCTTACTTTGCCAACCACGGGAAGAAATCTGCATGGAAGACTTGGCTTGCATGGCCAGATATCACCAACACGTTTGTTGCACTGTCACGGCCGTGCACAGCACAACTACCAGATGAAGTTGTTCTAGAACTTGAACGATTCGTTGTCCTGATGTACTGCCGGACCAGTGATGAGACTCGTGTCAATGAAGCGAGAATGGAACTTTTCGCAAAAATGAAAAGAAACATCGAGAACATCCCTCCCACGAGAGCTGTCTTAGAACAACACATCAAGCGATCATCTTACCAGTCAGGCCATGTGTGGGGACAATCACTTGAAATACAACCTCAAATTCCTGATGTCACTGAATGGGGTGGGAGTTGGCCGAATCTGATGGTTTTGTTCCGAAGTGGTCCACCTTGCCCATCGCCGAAGCAGCTTGTCTTGAATTAATTTCATGTAACTGCATCAAATCTTGCAAGGGGAACTGCAAGTGCTTCAAGACAAAGCTGGAATGTACTGCACTTTGCAAATGTGGAGGAGCATGTTATAAGTAGGAGATCAGAACAGATAAATGTGGACAGGACATCCTTATCTCCTATTTTTCATCTATACCACAAAAATCTTGACAAACATCTCATCAACAATGCAGTTGTTCGCTGATTATTGGTTCCTCTGCCGGACACTCCAAGAGGTTAGCCAACATCCTTACCTGGGAGTCGAACTGTCCAACACTCTTATTTTGGAAAAGTCAAAGCCTAATGGTTGCACTAGCGCGGACTACATTGTGGCCATCTGAGAATCCTCTGATTTTGACACAACCAACATGTTTCAAATCGCCGAAATGGATATACAGTGTATATGTTTGAACTGTGTGCTTGTTTTCGTGCAAACATTACGTAGGTATTCACAGGTTTGCAAAAACGACTATATTGTTGATATAGGGAGAAATGAGCTCATTTGAAATATGTTTAAAAGTATCAAGAACATGGGCATATCGTATATTGTCACCTATTGTGTATATCATGGCGGCAATCTTGAAATCAATACCGCAGATGCAATTTCTGACATTGGCATTGTTTCTGGACATCGAAAACACTTGAACTCCTAGGTGCAATAGAACTGGAAATAAGGACAGAGGGTATTTTGATTTCGGCAGCCATATTGGAATTCAAAATGGAGGCCCCAGAGGGTGTTATTTCTTAATTTCAATTTTGCAGACTTCTGATATATTTCAGATTTTGATAATAAGCAATAATTTCCTGACAAAAAACACAGGTATAGTCGTTTAGATTTAACTCCAAGGTGAAAAAGAAAGAAAAAAGGAACAAAACGAGCACAAAAGTACTTTTATTTTGTCGGCCATCTTAGAATTCAATATGGCGGACCTCTGACATAGATTTTAACACAACCATCATGTTCTTAGACACTGAAAACATGGGTAAAGACATTTGAATCTCAGTCCTAGGTGCAATAGAACAGGAGATATGGCCAAAAGTATTATGATTTTGGCGGCCATATTGGAATTCAAAATGGCGGCCCCTAGAGGGCGCTATTTTTTGGATCCATTTTTTTTTACAATCCTCATGTATCATAGATACCATGTGCAAAATTTCATGCTTTCTTCAAAAAGTGAACGATTCTGGTGCTTAGCCGCTCTACTATAGGGCTTTTATGGGCTTTCTTATCAACTCATTTGATATACATGTACTAGTGTGCTTTGTCTGTATGATACTCCTGTTTCTAAACATATCCCTCTGGCCTTTCCAACGAAACTTTAGCACTCTATTTTGTTCCTTTGTCAGTGGCAGGTGTTTTATATGCAAAGATAACTGAATAAGCTTTACAATGATACTAAAATTAACAAAATCTGACCAGAAGAAAAGCCCTTACAACAGAGAGAAAACAACTAGTGCGAAAAAAAAAAAATACCCCCAAAATGTTGCAGGAAACTACTTGACTGACCTACAACTGCAAAACTTACTCATGCTTCTGTATCCTCCCACCTTGATTACTGTAATTCCACTTTTTCTGGCCTTCCTCAGTCACAACTACTTCCACTTCAAAGAACATAAAACACTGCTGCAATGCTCGTTACTCTCTCTCTCGAAGATCTGAACACATAACGCCAATCTTATGCTCACTTCACTGGCTTCCCATACACCATCGTATCACTTTTAAAGTTCTTCTTCTGACGTACAAAATCCTCCATGGTTTCGCTCCGAAATATCTCTCAGATCTTATTTCCTTACGTTCCTCAAGTTCTTTAAGACCTCTTCAATCATCAGCAACTATGCAGTTAACTCCTGGCCCCCGCACTTCTACTAGATATGGTGATCGAGCTTTTTCCGCAATGGCCCCTCTCCTATGGAATAAATTACCGGCACACATTCAGAACAGATTCCCTCCATCAGTTTAAGATGCTACTTAAAACCCATCTTTTTAATTTGTAATATTGCGAGTGCGAGGACTCAGCTGTGAGTCGGTCAACGGTCAAGGGAGGCGTACACCATCATGCTCTGTTATTTATGATTGACATTATTTTTTCGTTATTCAAGTATGGTTTGGTGAGAAATCTTAATTCTATTTAAATTTAATCAGTTTTACTTCAAATTTATGTTCTGGTAATTTACTTTTAGACTGAATACAGTGCGCTTAGAAACACCAGTATCAAGCGCCTTACAAATATTATGTATTGTTATCTATATAGGGCATTTTAGCGGCGCATTAAAAACACATATTTTTGTCTGCATGAGATCTGTGCAATATCAGAGCACTTTGTATAAAACGCCGAATTCCCCATAGGCTCATGTACAAAATTTGCCGTGCAATATTATGCGATATTGCATGGTCTCTTCGCAATACACGCAATGCACAAACGACACTTTGATGACGTCATAAAGAGGTAAGTCAAACTGTGATCAAAATAAATGTATGATGGGGGCCCTTTTTAGTTGCTGAAATGACATTTATTGAATTTTAAATCCCTTTTCTGTTGGGTTTAGATAATAATGATTATATTGGATGGCTTTATTTCATGGAATACCAGGAATATTCCACTCGTTAGGGCCAATATTGCACTCATCTTCGATTCGTGCAATATTGGTCCTAATTCGTGGAATATTCTCTGGTATCCCATTCAGAGCCATCCAATATAATATAATTATTATTATTATTATATTGCTTCCAATTTCATTTTAATTCAGTGAATATTACCTTTAACTTTACAGAATTTTTAAACATGCTAATCCTCAATAATGATGAATGATCCAACCAATATTACTACTTTTGGCATGTATAAAGTTACTGATCCATTGATATTAAAAAATGTATTTTACATGAGCAACCTTGCTAATCATTATTGCACCCTTCCTACTCCCATTCAACAACCCCTCCCTGGAATGTGAGCACGTACCCAGATAATTTCACCTGTTACAGCCAGCGAGTCATCGCACTTGTGCTTTACTCAGTTAGTTGCTATCACTGTACCAAAAACCTTGTTTAAGGGTGCTAGCAGTGTAACAAGTAATGGTACTTTTTCGTACAGCAAAGCTCTTTTGGAAATTGCGTTTGTAAAATTGAGAACTCCTCACAGTAATTTTTATCTTCATTATTTTGCAAGAGGTTTTGGGGATTTTGCAGAACTGAATTGCTCTTTGTTCACTGCATTTTCATTCTCAACTTAACCAATGAACATGAGAATAGACATGTTGGAGCCTAGAATTTTCTGTTTGATATGAAGAGTGGAAAAGCCTGAAAACGAGACGTGAAAGCGCCAAACTGAGCCAAATGCTTGAAAACTAAGATTTCTTTAGACAATCTTAAGCTATTAGACAGCAAGGGAAGAATTCATCATCATGTCTGTAGAAAAGGACATTCCAAATTACCATCGACATCCATGGAGTAAAGGACTGTTACAATCTGGATTCATTTTAAACAATATTGAAGGTAAGTCACAAACTTTCAATACTGACAAATCCTAATAATGGACAACTTTTACAGCCTGCTTCAGGGATCACTGGTACACCAAAAGCACTTGCTGATAAAGACTGTATTTTAGGTTCAATGAAAAGGGCTTAGTTAAACCTTCTTTGATAATCTACAGACAAGACTACTGGCCACTTTCCTTTACGGCTTATGAACCTTAAAGGAGAATGCAACCCAGATATCAATGTGCTTCGAGTGAATGAAGAAGAACAAGAAGAGTAAACAGTGAAAGTTTGAGGAAAATCGGACAATCTGTTCAAGAGTTATGAACTTTGAAAGTTTAATTAAATCCTTATTATGGGGTTCCTTAAATTGGCAACTTTGCCAGCATCTGTGATGTCATCGTGGACAACTCTCCATTAATTTTGTACACAGAATTTAACATTTTCTTTATTTTCAAGAAAAATAAAAATTCTTTTGATCTATTGTTTGAGTATGACATGGCAATATGAATTCTGCAAGCATTTTGGGAAGAATTACGTTGATTCCTGACTTGAAATTTCACATAAATCAATTTTTGTGAAAAATTATGTACAAAATGAGTTAAGAGTTGTCCACGATGACATCACAGATGCTGGCAAAGCTGCCAACTCAAGGATCCCCACAATAGGGATTTACTGAAACTTTCAAAATTCATAACTCTTGAACAGACTGTCCGATTTTGTTCAAACTTTCACTGCTTACTCTTCTTGGTCATCTTTATTCACTAAAAGCACACTGATGCCTGGGTTGCATTCTCCTTTAACCTTTTGAGCACCATTTAAAGGGTAAGTCCACCCTAGAAGTTTCACTGTTTCAATAAAAGGAGATAAATTTGAACAGCATTTTAAAAAAGAAATGAGCAAAATCGGTCAAAGAATAAGAAAATTACACCCATTTACATTTTCTAGTAAGCTACTCTCAGCTCTGCAAATTGGCAACACTGATGACATATGCGAGCAGCTCTCCATTCACTTTGTATATGAAATTTCACATTTTCTCCATTTTCTTGGAAGTTACACATTTTCTAACCCCCATAATCAATGTATGTTCAGAAGAATTGCTTTTTACATAGCATACTTTGACTATGGGGTAAGAAATTGTGTAACTTCCAAGAAAATGGAGAAAATGTGAAATTTCATGTAAAAAGTGAATGGAGAGCTGCTCGCATATGATGTCGTCAGTGTTGCCAATTTGCAGAGCTGAGAGTAATTTACTAGAAAATGTAAATGAGTGTAATTTTCTTATTCCTTGACCGATTCTACTCATTTCTTTTTTAAAATGCTGTTCAAAAATTTTTTTTATAAGATGCCACAGGAAGTAAAAACCACCTAAAAAAATCACAAAATGTTGTACATGAATAAATGACACACGAGGGAGAAAAGACAGGTGGCTGATACTGAAAAATGAAGTGCACTTTCTATATTTATGGCATCCTACATGTATTCTGTCTTGGCAGACTATCTTTAGGTGTTTTACTTCATTACGTGTCAACAAGACTTCAACATCCATAGACTGGGTTAAAAACTGAATCATGTCTATTAACACTGAAGGTAATGAGATCTGAGTTTGTAAGCCTCCATAAAGAGATTATAGTGGTGTAGCTCTGGACTGAAGCCAGCTTGTTTGTAACCAATAATGCTTATAATCAGAACAATTTCCTGTAACCTAGACTTGTATGGTTATTACCCCTCTCAAAATGCACAAAGGAAAATCACCAAGGGCAGGGTTATGCTTGTCTAGATTTTGCAGTTTTGCATGAAGTCTTTTTTTCTCTATTTCATGAATTATTTTACATTTAAGTTATAAATGGGTTTTTTTTTAAAATTACTTTTCATTTATTGATGATACCATCTTCTCACTTCAAAAAGTTCTCGTTTTAAAAGTATGTTTATCCACAATAGGGTACATTTAAAGAGAATGGAATACCAGCTATATGTGCGATTTTAGTTGGTGTTATGAATATATGAAAAGCATTCGTTAGCCCTGAATGAGCTGGTGTAAGTGCTGTGAGTTTCTTTATAAATGCATAAAGTTGCTTTCATGCAAAGATCTCATAATAAATCAAATATTCTTTGCAGTGCAAAAAATCTGCCCAGCAGGATGCTTCCATCTCTACACACTTTCTTTCATTTACATAAAACAATTCAAAAGTTGTGATTTCCTGAAACAAATGGTCCATAAAAATACTACACACAAGTTGAATACACTGTTAAATGATCCATGAATGCACATTAAAAAGAAAATGAAACCAAACTGATTGACATA
>JAPZVO010001647.1:0-15137 GCA_029962745.1 Echinometra lucunter | reverse complement strand
TGATCTGTCAAATGGTCTTACATTATCGCGAGAACAAGCAATTTTTATCAATACAATGACATCTATGACCTTTGACCTTTGACCTTGTGTCCCCCAAATCTAATAAGATCATTTTCCATCCCATATGCATACATGAGCCAAGTTCTAATATGATCTGTCACAAGGTTAGGTTATCGTGAAAATGAGCCATTTCCACATATATATATATATATATATATATTATATATGCCCTCTGACGTTTGACGTTTGACCTCATAACCCCAAAATCAAATAAGGTCATGCATACATGAGCCCGTTTGAAGTTAATCTGTCAAATGGTTCTCAAGTTATCGCGAGAATGAAAAAGGACAAATGAACGTACAGACGGATGGACGGACAACTCAATAACATAATGCCTCCGGCACCCACCTTTTGGGCAGAGGCATAAAAGTCCTACCAAAAATATCTCCTGATACGATAATAAGAATCATCCTTCAGTAAACTGGAAAGTAAAATTACCTTCTCCTCTCCTGTCTCTCATTTACAGAGCATGTCAACTTCAGATCTTGTTCCGAGGGTTCAACTAGGATTTGGGTTTCTAAGTGAACTTTTTTGAAACCCTCATTCAACACCTGCAAATGAAAACATGCATTTTGTACTGTTGAGAAAAAATAAGTGTATAGGCATTTCCATAATGAAAGTAATAAAAGTAAAGTTACATGTCGAATGCCACTAAGGCAAAAGACAATGATACCAATAAAATGTTTTTGGAGCCTTCCATGTATCGTACATTTGTCCACGGGAAAGGGTGTAGACTCTGGCCAAATGGAACATTCTTTGCCTCTTGTGATTCCTATAAAGCTACATAAATTCAAATGTTATTTTGGCATGTGAGTCACCCTGCTTGGGTGCTACCTTGGGATGCATAGACATCTTCAGGGAATTACTCTTGTTCAATTTGGCAGGCACATAAGCACCCCTAAATGTGACCTTTTTGGTGTATATGCAAGATATACATTTTTGTACAGCCTGCATTTTTTCGGGTGCAATGAGGATTGTTTTTTGTTATGCAGAATATGAAGTTAGATGTTCAATGAAAAGTGCCAAATAGGTTTTAACTGTGATCACTTCTCTATTCTAAGAACAGGGTTGTTGCTTTTCATCGTTTCCGGAGACTTCAATTTCCGTTAACAATAGCTAACAACTTCATGGGCGAGCTTTGGTTTGAAAAGTGCTTTCTATCATTTATTTGTTCTTGACACAACACTTGAATCTTACTTCTAAACTAATAACCAAAATTTCTCTGATCTATACTTTTAAGACTTTTTCTAAAAGCTTTAGTGAGTTGACCCAATTTTCTGTTAGCTGATTTGACGCCTCTGAAAAAACTATTTAGATAGCTCGTACAAATATGAATGGAAGAACTTATCCAAACAATAATCTAAATGTAACATATGGACCACCTAAGTCACTTATTAAGAAAAGGCTTACAATTTCCCACCGTTAGAAAATAAGAGAAAATACAAACTTTCCGTTAGCACTTGGCAAACCTCCGAAACAGCCAAAAGATTATTTTTTCATTTTTTTTGAATATCTAGACCAATGTGTTTCATGTTAAATCGCATTGCAATTATACATTAGGATGTAAAAACTCCCTTGAAGTTGAAAGTAACTAGATATCCAGTTAATTTTTTCAAGACTTACTAAAAAAAAAAACTTGTTTCGGAGGCTTCAAACTGTAACGCCACATTTTTTTTCATATTGTGATGTCACAGATAGGGTAGTGTTAACAGTATTCCTATTTTATGTTTGGTTTTGATCTTATGACATATAGGAATGGTAAGCTATTCTTGGGCATTTTGTATTCTTTAAATTTCACAGGTAGTCAGGGAAGGAGTGCATGCCTTAGACTTTGTCATTTTTATGGCCCAAAGCTAGTTTGGCCTTAAATTTTCAAGGGCACTTAGGCCACTCTCATTTTACAAAAAGGTCATCAAAGACCTTTTAGGCGTTTTAAAAAAAAAATGTGTATTTTAAAATTCTGTACGAAAATCGTGCTATATTCAATGACCCCCATTAGCACCAGCCCTTTACATGCCAGCTGAATCGCCACGAACTGGGTTCTAAACTTTCAATTATTATTGTGACTTAACTAAAAAAAAGATATGATCCTCATACATGTATTTTGTAGGTGCACCAAACATAGCAATCTTATAATTTTTATTTTGAATGAAGAGTGATGAAGATGTACATGAATAACCAGCACAGTACCAATAACACCTGACCATGACCATTTTTGTTGCTGAATGATATTGCTGAATATCTAATATCATTATCTTGACTATTAGGACTATTTTTTCAATGATTTCAAGACATTTCGAGTCACTTGAAAGGCACCACCCTCTCATTTCTAATGAGTGTCGTATTCCCTGTATGCTGTTTTCTTTTCGCATATTTTCCTGCAGGCATTTCTTTTTGGACAATGAACAAACCTGAACATGGGATACAGATTAATGTTTAAGTTCCATATTGCATGTAGTCCCATGTTAGCGAGTTATGACAAAATTCATTCGTGAATGGTTTCTTAAAAATCAGTACTTTGATCCCCTACTTAAATTGTCAGATTTTTAGAAAGTCAGCATGTGAACGGTACTAAACATATAATTAGCTAAAACCTCTGTCATTGACATGTACATGTACGTAACAATGTATAACCTTTCAGAGTGCATTACGTGTTAGAGACTAAAAGATATTTATTACTAGTATGAGATCACATGTTCATCACGACATTATCATGGGTACAACTTTGATTTGTAAATGGATCGAGCATAATTTACATTAGTTTGAGTGCCTACATAATTTGCATGAAATATACCCATGATAATGTCATGTTAAAGCTCTGACCCTCAAGATGTTACATTCCAACATTTAGCCAATCAGCGTAGCATATATTCTGTGAGGAGCACACAATTACTTCAGTGTATGCAAATGGCACAAGACCGGTCTTACTCGGGCTAGACTGGCAATGCTCATGCATATTGACAAGGTACCTTCAATGTATGGCAAAATTATTCAAGATTCCTCAAAATTTCTTGTAAATTATAAACATGAGTATCTGTTGCCACTAATTTGTATATTTTTGTGAATCAACAACATGTTTGACAGTGAAAAGCCCCATCCAAGTTCGCAATGAAGCTGACAACAGGCACACACTGCTGTCAATGTAAAAATGCCTTAGTATAATGTTAGGGCTGATTGCGTTTTATTGGGAAACCTAGTTTTCAACTCATAAGATCTATGTAAAATATTCACCAACCATCACAAATTTGGTTTATGTAGCAAGTCCGAAATATAGATGTTCATTAAATTTCAATTTTATTTTTTCTTTGAAAAGAAAGATATATTTTGGGGGAGACATGGCTTCGTAAATTTGAGAGTCCATGTAAAACCCTATATCCTATTATCCTTTTTTATTTTTTCTTGTGCACCTCAGAACAGCACATTTCTAGATAGATGACCCTACAATTTTTTTTTTACTGTAGCAGTAACTAATTTTGCACCCTGTGATTTAATTTGGAAACGCTTGGTTGTATTGAGAGGATGTTGCCTCAATTTTTATAATGATTTTAAAAAGAATTGAGCAACTTCTGTAAGTTGTAAGCAACATCAATTAAGTCAGTGCCATAGACCTCATACAGACTTGATATGAACAGAGTCACCATCATGTGACAGTAATTTTAAATCGTTTTTAGAAGTGCACACATTCATCAGCTGAAACATAGAATCTGATGACTGGATTTGAAAGAAACCATACGTTGAATAATCTAGTAATAATTCACCGACACTGAATCTTAATTTTGATGTGTTTTCAAAGTTGAGGTTATAATCTACTGTCCAATACGCAATGATCTGCAGAATGATATGTACTTTCAATGGGAAGCGTTCAAGTGACTCCAAATGCCCTAAAATCACTGAAAATTAGTCTAATGGATGAATAATCATATTACATGTACCTACATGTATTCATCAACATGTAGGCCCACTAAGTAAGCTTGCCGAGTACCTCTTTGCTCAATTATTCGCCTGTACATTAGCAAGAAAGTGAATGCACTACATGTGTACACATATTTAGACCAGCTAAGACGAAACACATCAGACATTCTCATGCATATTAGAGCATTGGTCAATTGTAAATTGCGGAAAAAAGTATGACCCTATTTTGGTCTTGAATTGATCATATTCTGGAGGACATCGTGGCTAGTCATAGCGCACTGATAGCCTAAACAATGTAGCCGTCAGTTAAATTATATCGTAATCCCCGTATACTCTTCGTTTCAGAAATTTGTACGAATGATTGAATTGTCAGACACGTAATGAACAATTTCGTGGAAGCCAAGGTACAGAAATTTGATTCTTGGCACTAAGAATAGATGATTTCAAAGACCCAAGTGTAAGGTCATGATACATTGCTTTCCATTAACATCTATGGTTCTATGAGAACAAACTATTTTTAGCAGTTTACTCTCACTTCAAAATGTTATCAATAGTTCAAGTTTGCTCTGTATAGTGCCTTTGTAGTGGATAATACAGTGTGTTAACATGTTTGAAGTCTCCGAAACACTATTTCTTACATACCGGTATTCTATACAGGTTTACAAACATTCCCTGAACTTTTCAACTTTAATATGAGGAAAGTAATATCCTTGGAAATCACATACCTGACAAGATACAGTATTTCCCTGACGATTAGCACAGATTTGAAATCCACATGCATTCCATGAAGTGACTTTGCAATGTTGCATATTATCAAAAAGCTCATATCTTGTAGGTAAAGATACTTTGTAATATATATCAGTATTTTTTGCCTGTAAACAAATATCTTAGGTGTTATTTTATCATATGATTGAAAGTAAAGTTGGATTTTACTTAACCTATTAGCTAAGTAATGGACAAAATCTGATGTTAACATGACTGAAAGCTCCAAAACAGGCATTGCTGTTAACCTGAAGCCTCCAAAACCTATGTTTTAAACATTTTGGCTATGTTTTATCTGATGGAATTTGTCCACAATTTGTAGAGCTATGTTACTTTAGCTGAATGTCCATCCAAGGGCAATCAAACATTGGAAATTGTTGTCTTTATTCAAGTTAACCATCAATGAAAGTTACAGATGTAAGGTAACAACACTTTGCAATTCTTGATGCTTGAGGAATAAGTTGGTTCACTGCATTTAACCAAGTTCTTCAGATTTAAGTTCATAATCTATTATTCCTTTTAGAAGGAATTTAGATTCCCACAAGTATGACTAAAATATAGGGACTTATACAATGTTAACATGATTGAAGTCTCCCAAACACATAGTAATGTTAACTGAAGCCTCCGAAACACAGATGTAAGAAATTTTCAACTTTCTCATTTGAAATGCAATTTCTTGGGAATATGCATTGGTAGTTACCTCTCACTGAATGGTATTTGTAGAATAATTCTTACTTTGCTCTCCCTCTTGAAAGACAGGAAAATTTAAACATTCATATATCAAAGTCATATTTTGTCTTGAATTCCAGAAAGGCCATGAATTTTTTTAAAGACCAAATGAGTTTGACCAAAAATGCTTTTTTGGCCTTCAAGTACATTATTATGGTAAATGAAATGTGGCAATAGAAATCTGTTTGCAGATAAAATAATTGTAATTGAAGCAGTAGAATGAAAATGTTGTTTTTGTTCAAATTTATATTTGCCATAGTTGTTTATTACTTTTCCAAGTTTATAAGGTAGTTTAAGCTCCAGAACTAAAAAAAGATCTATAATTCAGAAATTTCTTGTAATAATTATAGTGGAAATGTTTATGGAAATATATTTTGAAATTTTGAACCTGTTAGAAAAAAGTTACACCCTTTTCCTGTGAAAATGACCTTATACTAGATACTTTATTGACACAAAGCTTACAAGAAATTAAGATGTTCAGCGAAAAATCAATAGGTGGTGAGTACTCAAAAGACAATCTAATGTCAGTTTTGGATATCCTCCCATGTCATCTTAGGAATGAATGTTTGTGGTCTGGAATGTTATTTTATTCCATTCATTACAAACCACATCTTTAGGTTTGTTCAGATATGACGTGACATTTCTAATGTTCACTTATATGGCACAACAAAACCATCCCACTTTTGTTAATGAACGCACATTAACACGTGAATTTTGAAATAAAAGAAATTTTTGTCAAAAATAACGCAAACTCATGACATATTTTTTGCACTTACATGTATTTTTTTAAAAGAATTTGATTGGTCCTCAGCGTTTTCGTTCCAGGCAGCCTCCTGCTTTGGCATATTTTTTTTTTTGCCGCCCTATATCCCATTGACTTGACTAAAAGTGCTGCGGGGTTTGTCACTTCATATCTGAACAAGCCTTAAGATGTAGGTTCATTATCTTACTGTACCAAACTGACAGCCGTATTCAGTCAGGAAGATTCCCTGTTTTGATGGAACGTTGAGTTCCTTCGTTTTAGGGAACATAGACTCCTTGAAGCTCCCTCGAAGACTGCAGTTTGAAAAATTCATATAAAAAACCCCCTATAGCTTAAGAATGTTGAAAATTTACTCAATGAAGGATCGAAACTGAAGCTCACTCCACGCGAAAAATCAATATTCACAAGCTGGAGGGGGGGGGGGGGGGTTATATGATTTCTTTCTGAATTTACTTAGTGATTCAACAGCTGCAGAAAATGTCCCAGGCGTTCTGTATTTTCATCTGCTGTTTGATTTGTGTAATCGAGATGAAGCACTGGCCACACACGCGCTATATGTTATGTACGGCGACAGATAGAGGAGAGTGAGAGAGCGAAGGGAGAGCGAAGGGAGAGCGCGAGAGATTACGCAATTCTCACTTCGCACTTTGCTCGTTAGGAATTATGATTTTGTAACGGTTGACCTCGTGTGTTCGCATTGGGTCGTTAGGTTATCTCCGCTGGCCATTCAATATAAAAGTAAACCATTCAACCTTCCCTCAAAACAGGGAGTCTCCCTGACTGATATTAGAGCTTGAACCAGACAAAGTTTCAAGTACATTTATTTTCATTCAATATTCAAAGTCCTTTGGAAGCACACACAGACAATAGATTATAACATGATATGCACTACAAAAGAAGAGGATATTATCATTATTAACATTTTTATCATTATTACTATTATCATTATTATCATTATTCATGTTCACAATAATCGTATAATATGTGGTTAACTGTAATATAGGCCATACGTGTACCTTCGACTTGCTCATATGTATACTTTACATTCCAATTTAAACATGTTTGGCATACATGTGGATCAGTATTAGGATCCCTATTTCTGTTCTATTTTAAAGATTATATTAATATAAACTGCTCACAAAAAGTAAGTCCCCCTTAAAACGAACTTTAATTATTTTTCAACTAGGAGAAGTTATGAAAATCTAATCATATATCCATGTAGCTAAACTTCTTACCAACCCTTTGTGTAGAAATTATGAAGAGTCGCCAAGTCATGCTTCAGTGAACATGACCTAAATACGAAATTGTCATTTTTTGACCTTCACAAGCTCGATGTCATGACGTTGCTGCAGTGACATTGGAACATACTTTTCTGCGTTTGAATTCGCTACCAAACATATCAAATGAGTTGTTCGCCAAATTTCATGCTTGAGTGAGCAAGAGGTGAAAATGGCAAAAACTGCAAGTGTGTCTTCTTTAGCACGGTGAATTTCATCTAGTACTAAGGAATTCATGTTTTGGAAGGGTGTTTACAACTTTTGCAATTGATAACTATCAATTCACGGTTGAATGAACACATAATAAAAACAGAATATCACCATGTTGAAATCACCAAGTAATTGTTGCCTTATTTTTGTGCACTAAAAATCATATCAGTAACATTTTTAGCATGTTTGTATGACCGGTGTACATGTATCAATGATCTCTTGGCATTAAATTGAAATTGCACGCTTCATAGAGCACGTGGGAATGAAAAAAGCTCGTTTTTCACGTTCTGAGAAAATTCAGTTGCTTAATTCGGTTAACCATCAAAAGTCTTCTTGGGGAGTTCCTCTGATTTGATTTTCATCGAAATCCTGATCTTGTACGCTTCAATGAGCGAAAGAGACAAGAAAATTATGCAAATGAGGAGAAAGTTTAGGGCTTTGTCCCTGCTTCGTGCCGTATCGTATACTTAATTTGGTGAATGATCCCGTTAGGTAAAGACTTCTGGAAGATATGTGCTACTTTTCATGAAATAACTTCCAGTAGAATGACCAATAATCAATAATAAAAATATCCCATTTTTTCACTTTTGTTAAAACTCTGCTCCCTAACTGTACATAGTGTCAATGGGGAGGAAATAAAAAATGAAATCTGGCCTGTTTTCATTGATGGTTATTGTTCGTTCTACTGGGAGTTTTTTTTTTCATGTAATTTGGCACACACATATATATATATATTAACTAAAGGGTTCGTGCACCAAATTAGGTATCCGATATGGCACGAAGCAGGGACAAAGCCCTAAACTTTCTCCTCATTTGCATAATTTTCTTGTCTCTTTCGCTCATTGAAGCGTACAAGATCGGCATTTCGATGAAAATCAAATCAGAGGAACTCCCCAAGAAGACTTCTGATGGTTAACCGAATTAAGCAACTGAATTTTTCTCAGAACGTGAAAAACGAACTTTTTCATTCCCACGTGCTCAATGAAGCGTGCAATTTCAATTTAATGCCAAGAGATCATTGATACATGTACACCGGTCATACAAACGTGCTAAAAATGTTACTGATATGATTTTTAGTGCACAAAATAAGGCAACAATTACTTGGTGATTTCAACATGGTGATATTCTGTTTTTATTTATGTGTTCATTCAACCGTGAATTGATAGTTATCAATTGCAAAAGTTGTAAACACCCTTCCAAAACATGAATTCCTCTGTATTAGATGAAATTCACCGCGCATAAGATGACACACTTGCAGTTTTTGCTATTTTCACCTCTTGCTCACTCAAGCAAGAAATATGGCGAACAACTCATTTGATATGTTTGGTAGCAAATAAAATTTATGTTACATACCTTCAAACGTAGAAAACTTGAAGTATGTTCCGATATCACTGCATCAAAGTCATGACATCGAGCTTGTGAACGTCAAAAAATGACAATTTTGCATTTATGTCATGTTCACTGAAGCATGACCTGGCGACTATTCATAATATCTACACAAAGGGTTGCTAAGAAGTTTAGCTACATGGATATATGATTAAATCTTCATAACTCCTCCTAGTTGAAAAATAATTAGAGTTCGTTTTAGGGGGGGCTTACTTTTTGTGAGCAGTTTATTAAGAAAAACTCTTACTTCTTTTAGCCATGTCTCCTCTGGTGCAAAGATACTTTTGATCCAATGGAGTATCCCATACTGAAAAAAGAAAATCACTTATCAAAATATGCATCATTCCTATATTGTGGCCAACAACCTAAAGGACTGAATATGTTGTTGATCTATACCACTCACTCCTAGATCCTAATCAAAGGTTGAGCGCAATCATGTGAGATTCAGTTTTGAGCCTATCCCACGTTTTTTCATTGAAAAAAAATGTGCAATAGTTTACAGCACTATCCAACATTTTTTTTTTAGTTTCTTGCCCTACCTCACGTTGTGCGTGAATTGTGTATATGGCAAGAACACTGATGCATGGACTAGGAAGCGCATTACACCGTTAAGCTTGGCTGCGCTTATTGTATGTGATGTCACAAAACAAAACAAATGGCAGCTTCCTTGACCGTACGAATCTGACTCATGTTGGGTAATTTTGGACATTCAAATAGACGATGTTGTTGCCGATGGGGTAAGTAGAGAAAGGAGTTTGTAGAATAGATCTATTTCTAAATTTTCTTTCAAATAACAGGACCTAGAACAATCATGCATAAAGCAAATGATGCATGTCTTCATTCGTTCATTATACAATCTAGCCGCCCTGACTGAGTGCGATAGATGTACACAGCCTCAACTCGTACGAATAGATTGTATAATGAACGAATGAAGACATGCATCATTTGTATACTACTGAACCCTAACAAGAGTTGGCAGAAGGTTCATGATATGTCGCATGGGCTGCCACTTGACCAACACATACAAATTTCTTAATTGCAATCCACATTATGTCTGACACACAGATAGTTTAGTGCACGTAGGACCCTCATGGCATGAAGCTCCTTTACTGTAATATGCCCAGAGTTTTGTTTAGTGCTAATGAATATATCGGCTGTTCAGAAACAGAAGGGCGTTAACTCATCATTTTATACAAACTGAACACCTTCTGGCTCCAGACAGACAATATAACAAGTGACGATGAAAATAAGTAGCTGTGTGCATCAAGGGTCCTAACGTATATTACTTTCTTACCCCCACTTGTAATTCAATAACACTAAAATTTAAAAAAATAAACAAAAATCTCTGGGCATATCTTAAGGAGCCTGAATTTTTGGCTAGACGAATGGCTGACAAAAATACCAGAGGCGTCGATCCATTTTTCGGATGGGGGGGGGGGGGGGGCAAGACGACCAAGCGGAGATGAACCCATGGCTACTATTTGTACACACACACACACACACATATATATATATATATAAAACATATGCCTATATCAACGTGAAGCATTTTCAAATTGGGGAAATTAGGCAACTTGCTATGTGAACCATCCTGCTTTTTTTTAATCAATTTTGCGAGCGAGCAAAGCGAGCAAGCAAAAAATAACAAATTTCATATTATGAGAGAAGGGTTTAGTTATCATATAGGCATAAATGATACCTAATATATATGTATATGGTTACCTCGCTGCCAAATATGAACTCTACTTTGTCACGTTGGTCCATTGCTGCTGCTCCCCCAACCACTCTGTTTTTTAATATTACGAGCGAGCGAAGCGAGCGAGGAAGCACACACTGTTTTTCATGGTAGATGTAGTAAACCCTTCGGCAAATTATACGCTGCGAGCCAATGAAACATGAACATTATCTATTCGGTCTCATCTTACCGAATTCGTTTGTTTTTCAAAACCATTAATATGAAACGAGCGAGCGCAGCGAGCGAGGAAAAATATAGCCCTTTCTATATGATAGAAGTGTTATTTTGTCTTAATAATGTGATAAAAATGTGATATGCGCTATACAAGAACGGATTATTATCATCATTATCATCAGAATACACTATAAACCTGTCATGCCTGTATGATATCTAGATAATACATCCGATCACCTGTGTGCCGAATATGACACTGTTTTAGCTACCTCGCTTGCAGTCCGAATCCATTCTGTTTCTACCATAGCGAGCAAAGTCAACGACAGATCCTGGTAAAATTATATGGATTCGTCCCAAAATCTTTGTCAACAACCTTGCTGCCCAAATATAATGATATTTTGGAATCTCGCTGCTAAAATAAGCTACTTGCTGCCCAAAATCATCTTGTATCTAGCTTTTACCAGCGAGAGTAGCGAGCGAGTTAACGGAAAATATGTTTTTGTTTTGCGTTTTTTTTTTCTTTTTATCCAGGCCGTTGTCTCCTGAAAGTTTATCTATTTTTAGGTCAACCGGCCGGTCGATTTCTAGGAGTGATATCTTGTTTGGTTATATTACTTCCTATGAGTAGAAGAATAGTATAACATTAGATAGAAACACAAGATGCAAACCGATTTCCTTTCATAAGAATAGTAATGATCATCGGCATTGGTTAAGATACTTAATTGCGAGCGAGCGAAGCGAGCGAGCGCTTCCCAGTTTCCCATTTTCTTTCTTTTTTTCTTGTTTTACCCTTTCATTTCATTTCCTTTCTTCCTTTTCCTTTCTTTTCTCTTTCTTTTTTCTTTTTCCTTTTTCCTTTTTTTTTGGTTGGGAAATTGGGGGGGGGGGCAAAATGATATCTTTGTCCCCCCCAAATTTTCTTGGGGGGGGGGGCAACTGCCCCCCCTGCCCCCCAGGATCGACGCCCCTGAAAAATACATTATGCATGTTTGTAATCAATAAAGGAGTCATATTTATTCATATCTTACTGTGCAGATGGCAAAGATTTATACCTCACTGTTCCCTTTGATGTCATCATACAAATGAGTATGAAAGATGATAGGTGTCCTCTCTTTAGGCATCTTCGTGCATACCATTGGTAGACAGCACAACCTCTTTCCTTGCAAGGAGTCGTTCTTAGAAAATGTGAAGAACCACCATGTGAAGTGATTAACTCTGAACTTGAGGACATCTTCCATGACGACACAGCTGGGTATGCCTGACAACGGCAAGTGAATGCGTTCCTTCACAACTGCATCTACATGTACATTAAGGAAAAAAAAAATCCCAAATTTGTACAACTTGTACATTAGTACCCCAAAGGGTGGGTTTGTTAATATCATAATGGTGATATTGTGTAATGTTTGAGAGCTCACTATATTGAAATCAGTTTTGTTCTTTATTTTTTTATTACCTGATATCTCTTTACTCTCTGAATCTAAAAGGAACAATACTGAGTTTTCATCATTGCCATTGGCTTAAGAAGTGGCTTTGTACCAAGTGGATGAATGTTGTCAGTGAGGTGCCACAATACTTGTAGAAAGGGGAATAATTCTTTTCTTTTTATATATTCTTTTTTGTGGCAAAGAAAATGCATCACAATACAGAAGAACAAACATTAGAACAAAAAGCTGATCATAATGCAATGTCAGGAATATGCCATGAATTGAGTAACATAATATCAAAGCCTCCCTTTTCACTTCAGGAGGTTCACGACACATTTATCATAACACAACAAGATCAAAGACCAATGTACATGTAACATGGAACATACAATACCCCATTATTCTAGTAGTGATTTTCGTAATGAGATTAAATCATAAAAGTCATACACATAAAAGTCATACAACTTCCAATCTTTGGAAGAAAATAGATCAAAGGAAGCACAGAATAACAAGCAATAGCCATAATGCATTTCTGCACATTTGTGTGCAATCACTCTTGCAGGTAAATTGTAATTTAACCTCATGTAACCTTTGACCTACATATGTGATCTTTGACCCCCCCAAAAATCTAATTAGGTCCTTGTAAGCCATCTACTATCCAAGTTAGGTTAAACATGAGCTTATGGTTCGAAAGTTACCAACCCCTGTAGAAACTTGAAGGTATATGTTAACATTTGACCTTTGACCTACATACATGATTTTGACCAATAAAAACATTTAGGTCACTGTAAGGCATCTACCACCCAAGCTTGGTTTCAAATGGGCTGGTGGTTCAAAAGTTACTAACCCCAGTAGAAACTAGCAGATAAATTAGAACATTTGACCTCATTTGACCTTTGACCTACAAACATAATCTTTGACCCCCAAATAACACTCAAATCCCTATAGAGCATCTACCATCCAAATTTGGATACAAATGGGCAAGTGCTTGCAAAGTTAATAAAGTTTCATTCGCGTCATGAGCAGACGGATAATGGACAGACGCAGTTAAGGATCCCTAGTTTCGCTCCACCTCCGTGGCTCAACAAAAACGAGGGGCCTACTTCGAACAGTTCTTGTGGTATCAAATTAATGACAGGGACAGATGAATGGAAAAGAGTACAATTCCAAAACACGATGTTTCTGGTATATCCTTCATCAGGCAGAAGCATAACAAAATCCTTCTTCAGATTTTCTTCGAAATTAAAGGAATAATTATATTATATTTTCATGCTTTTGTTCAAGCCAATTTGGTACCAGACAGGCCTTTGCCTTCAAGGTGACAGCCCATTTCACCGAAGGCCCGCGAGACCGAGGGCCCGCGAGACCAAAGGCGCGAGACTGACTTTTTTGTATCTTATTTTCCTTCTTCCTTCATCAGGTGCCGCGGTCGAGTGGTTTAAGGCGCCTCATTGCAGCGGCGTAACAGGTGCCTGTTATCAGGGGGGGGGGAGAGGGGACAGAGCCAAATATTTCCCGGTAACTCTGTCTAGAATTAGTGGCGTAGCTAGGATTTCAGTTTAGGGGGGCGGTAGTGAGCACGGGAAGCGCGCTCAGTGATTTGCACGATTCGCGTGCTCACCACCTCCCCCTAAAATGAAATCCTAGCAACGCCAATGATTCTAGACTAAGTTACCGGGAATTATTTGGTTCCCCCCCCCACCTGATAAAAGGCAAAGAATGTAAGAGGAGCGGGAGCAGACAAGGAACAATTCAAAGAAACGGAGCTTCCGTGCTTCGAAATTTTGGCTCTGCCCCCCCCCCCCCCCCCCGATAACAGGCAGAGAACGTAAGAAGAGCGGGAGCAGACAAGTAACATATTCAAAGAAACGTTGGAGCTTTCGTGCTTCGCGCGGGAGGGGGAAAACTCCCCCTTATAGGGAGCACCTTTCGCGCGCTGCATATTAAGTGTTTCGCACACTTCGCATGCTCACTACCGCCCCCCCAAAATGGAATCCTAGCAAAGCCACTGATTCTGGACTTAGTTACGAGGAAAGTTTTGGCTCTACCCCTGCCACCCCCCCCCCCCCCCGATAACAGGCAGAAGACGTATTAAAGTTGCTCACTCGTGGGCCTTTCATGTGGAATTTGACACTATGGGTGCTTACACAGTAACAGGTGTTCTCCATCACTATGAATTTTATGACCAACAGACCTCATGTAATACTCCGTATATTCAACCCTTTGCCCCATATGGCAAAGTCATTATCTCACTTTCCCTGGCCCGAGAATGCCCGAATCATGCCGAGGAATGTTTATGGTGGGACAGCTTGTTTTGCTGTGCTCAAGAAATGCAACTCTATTACAGGTATTTCCAGTGCTTTTCCCCTCCCTGCACCCCCAGGAGCGCGCTTCCCGTGCTCACTACCGCTCACTGATAACTACGCCACTAATTCTAGACGGAGTTACCGGGAAATATTTGGCTCTCTGCTCCCCTCCCCCCTCTGATAACAGGCACCTGTTCCGCCGCTGGAACGAGGCGCCTTAAACCACTCGACCGCGGCCCCTGATGAAGGAAAATAAGATACAAAAATAGTCAGTCTCGCGGGTTTTCGGCCTCGAGGGTCTTCGGTCAGGTGGGCGGACCCCGCCTTCAAAAGAATACAAGAAGAAAGGGGTGATAGTGGAGAATATCAGTATATGAGTCTTGGCTTCAAACCAACCTG